>PVIU01023277.1:0-27727 GCA_004026605.1 Ondatra zibethicus | reverse complement strand
CACCCAGGCTGGACTCCAGGGGCGTGGGGAAGAGGTCCTCTCCTCTGCCCTTCATGACCCCTGACCCCTCATCCTTCTCATTTCCTTTGATGTTATTTTGTTACAGCTTTTAAAGTATTTTTTAAAACTATTCAACCCCTGGGTATAGAGATGGGGGTGGGGTGGTCCAGGATTCCAGACTCTGTATGACTGTAATAAAAAGAAATAAACGAAAAAAAAAAGACATATCTCCTCTAAAGGATCCCATACAAATCCCAAAACCCAAATAGGATTTCAGCAAACGGTATTATTGTGATACCTAGCTAGTCGCTTGAACACTCTTCTTCTAACATAAAAACGACTGAGAACTTCTAACTAAAAGTAAATATAAAAGAAAATGTCAATAGCTATTTTTCATCATTTTGGAAGAGTTCTTAAGCAAATGAGATGAAGCCTGAAGGCCAGAATTACAAGTGTCCATACGATTGGACACTAGCGAAAGGCACAGGCCTGAATCCCTGGCACAGAAGCAGTCCTTACAAACTGGTAAAGCAGACGTAGGAAAGTCCCACATAGAAAGTGCAAAGGCCACAAACATAGCTGGTAAGAGAAAGCTGACCACTAGCTCGCAAGATGACGACCACCAGTAATAACAAACGCAGGGCAAACCAAACAAGACAGAGGGCTGCACAATCATCTCAGGTCACCAAGACTGATGAGGGACGCGGGGACCAGGCAAATAGGCTCCTTGAGAGTGTTCAAAGGCAAAGACACCCGTGCCATCTTTCTGAAGAATTTGTCAACATCTTTTCAAAATAAAAATATGTATCTCAGGCTGGAGAGACACGCCCATGGGTAAAAGTGCTTGGACCCATGGGTAAAAGTGCTGATTTGAATCCCAGATCCTTCAGTGGGAGGGAAAGACTGACTCCTGAAAGCTGTCCTCTCTCCACTAGTGCATCATGGGTGCATGCACGCCCGCTGTCCTCTGACCTCCATCGTGCACCAGGGTACATGCGCGCCCGCTGTCCTCTCTCCACACATGCACCATGGTACATGCACGCCTGTACTTCACACCACACACTAATAGTTACAAATAAAATAGCTCAAAATCAAAGCACATGCACAACCTTGTGCAGAATTTACACTTTGTTGGCTATAATGTATTTTTTGTTTTGGTTGTTTTGTTTTTTTTGAGACAGGGTTTCTCCGTGTAGTCCTAGTTGCCATGGAACTCACTGTGTAGACAAGACAGGCCTGGAACTCAGAGTTCCTGCTGCATCTGCCTCCTGAGTGCTGGGATAAAAGGTGCACGCCACCACACCTGGAGGTGAATATAATGCAAAGCCTTCTTGTCTGAGTGGTCAGATACATGTGCGTGCTCATTTGCATGCGCGCACACACACATGCAAACTTCATAAAGAATTATTGGTAGTAAAAAACTTTGAAAATAGCTGTTATCAGTGGTAGATTGAATTAAATGGAAGAATGTAATGAAATAATCTATAACTTTAAATAAACTTTAGATGATCTATTTATGCACTGACAACAAACAGTATATGACTTACTGAGAAAAGCCTATTTGCTGGCAGGCATATAATTTTATTCAGAGTAGAAGTCTGTACTTAGCAGGTTTTGAAATAATACAGTAACAACTGACTCAGAAGGGGAACTTTCCATTTCCAAATTTCAATTTATTTGAATTTTTACAATAATCATTAATTAGCCAGGTGGTGGTGGTGCAAGCCTTTAATCCCAGCAGTCGGGAGGCAGAGGCAGGCAGATCTCTGTGAGTTCGAGGCCAGACTGGTCTACAAGAGCTAGCTCCGGGACAGGCTCCAAAGCTACAAAGAAACCCTGTCTTGAAAAACCAATAATAAAAATAATAATAATAATGAATTAAATATATAAAGCTTTATTTACATCGCTAAAAGCAAGGATGGCAGAGAGGCTAAGATGATAACCCTATATCCATAAGAGTTAGTGTTGTCAACTCGACTGTTTGAGAACCACCAGGAGATTAGCCAGTGCATACCCCTGGCTGGATATGTCCTACGAAGGACATAAAAGATCAAAGAAAGCTGGGCTGCTGTGGCTCATATCTTTAATCCCAGCACTCAGGAGGCAGAGGCAGGCAGATCTCTGAGAGTTCTGAGTTCCAGGCCAGCCTGGCCTACAGGGATACACAGAGAAACCCTGTCTTAAAGAACCCAAAAAAAAGGAGCCAAGAGAACCAGTTGTCAGCTAGCACAGTTTCTCTCTCTCTCTCTACCTGTCTCTCTCTCTCTCTCTGCCTGTCTCTCTCTCTCTCTCTCTCTCTCTCCATCGGCCAGGAGGCAGGAAGACACTCTCCTATAGGCTGCTCCTGCCATGATCCTCCTCACCTCTGGCCCAGGCCCAACAGAGGCAAGGGCTACACACTGAATCCTATGGAATGATGAACCGAAATGAGCCATTCCTCCCTTTTAGTCATTTCCCTAAGGTATCTGGTCACAGCTACATCATCCTTCCATCCCTCCCATTTAAGAAGGGGGCGGGCCTTCCCAAACTGTTTCCTAGAGAACCACAGAGGCTGGAGAAGGAGCTGCAGGAACAGTGAACAGACAGACCCGGCAGGAGCTGGAGGACATTTATCTGAACGCCAAGGCAGACGTAAATACCTACCGGGCCACTTGTTCACCCATCATCTTATCACCCTCCTTCAGTCTTTTCGATGCAATTCTAAAAAAAAAAAAAAAAGAGAGAGAACTCATTCAGAATTCTTAGTGTGTGAGACTATCTGATATCTTGAGTATCAAGCCAAATGGCAAAACACTGGGTCAAAACAACATCCAATAGACCAGGGCAGTGCAACCAGGTGAGATGTAGCATGAGGTGGCTCTGCCTTGAACCCCAAAATATGCATTCTATGAATGAATGTGAGAATCTTACCACTCTGCTCAGTTGGAGGTGAGTTTCTGTCAACGATACTCAAAATACAACATGGGGGGCCCTGCTGGTATCTGTTACCCCAACACTAAGCACCCCCGAAAGGACACTAATTGCCATTTTGTTTTACTTAACAGAGTCTCCCTATGGCTGGTATTAAAGTTGCAGTCTTCCTGCATCAGCTTCTCAAGGTATGAGCCACCATGCCTGGTTGCTAGTTAATATCTTTAGGGGGTATCTTTCCACAGAGAGTTGAATCTTTGCCAATCAGCTGTGTTACTTATTTAGGTTAAAAGAAATTGCTGAAGTGCCGTTGAAGGGCATTTGTTCCCTCTCTGCCCTCCAGTGCTTTTGAAGTTATAAGTCTGAGTCAACTATGAATCACAAAATACAAAATACTGGGGAAGAGAAGGCAGCAAGGCCTGGTTCTTGTCTTAGCACCTTCTGCTCCACTGTTGCCAGTAGGGAATGGGCAAATGGGGGCCAGCTCCTGCCCCTATTCCTCATCTCTCCTGGAAGCAGCTCCACTGAGCATTGGAAGGGAACACTGCACAGAGCCGACCTTTGGCTACAGAAGATGAGACCCTGGAATCTCGTCACTGTTATAATACAGGGAGAACGGGGAAAGCCTGCTGTTTTGATCATGGGCTATCCTAAAAGATGAGTTGCAGTTCTTCAAACTATGGACCAACAAACATGAAAAATTGAGGAGGAAGACAGTACCTCATGTAAGGATCCACAGAGAGGAACAGGGCTTCCAACAGGACCTCTACAAAAAAAAAAGAAAAAAAAAAGGCATGGAGATGCAGTTAGCAACGCAAGCCAGGATGGCTGCAATGTGCTGGCTTTCTGAATAAAGAAGCTAGTCTTTCTGCTTAGGGGCTCCTGCTCACCGTGCTATTAAGGATTAATTTTACCATGCTGGGGACTGATTCCAAAACCTTGTGCATGTAAGGGAAACTCTCTTGCTGTGAGTTTCACACTTCCCACCCGTGCTTCCCATTGAAGAGAAGAAAGGCTTTCCCATTTGACTCAGCCCAGCTGATGATGATGAAGATGACGGTGATGATGATACTGCTACCTGTACTCTTTTAGGGGGATCGATTCATTTGATATTTTCAACTATTGTCCCATCCTACTTAAGGTCAAGTTAAGTAACTTAACACGGTCACTTTTGCAGCCACCGTGGTACAGTGTTCATGTAACACCTTAGCTTCCTACTGTTGTGATAAAGACCATGACCAAAACCAGTGTGGGCAGAACAGGGTTTATTTCAGTTTATCTGCCCCAAACATAGTCTAATACAAAGGGACATGGGGGAGCTCCAGGAAGGAACCTGGAGGGAGGAATTGAAGCAGAGGCCATGAAGGAACTCCGCTTCCTGGCTTACTCTCATCTGCTTTCTTAATACAATCTAGGACCACCTGCCCAAGGGCGGCAGAGCCCACAGTGGGCTGGTCCCTCCTATTTGAATCATTAACCAGGAAAGTGTCTATAGACTTGCCTACCCACAATTCGATAGAGACTATTTTTTCTCAGTTGAGGTTCTTCTCAGATAACTTTAGCTTGTGCCAATTTGACAAAACTAACCAGCATGCATAGCATTTTACTAACTTCTTCAATCGATACAAAAGATGTATTTTGCTAAAGTGACCTCCTCTGTGTATTTTCTGGAACTTTGAATCCAAGTTTTGGCCACTGCAACTTAACCTCAGTCAGTGACTCTGTCATGGCAAGGGACTGCACCCTGTTCTCAAGAGCTAACTCACTGCAGCACCCTAGCAACACCGCTCACGGGCTGGGCTCTGGGTTGAACTGCTGAGACATGCTTGCCTCTCTGTCGGCTCACCAGGACAGAGGACACAGCCTCCTCTGTCAAAGGGTAAGGCACCCAGGCATGAGCTCCATCAAAGATACTGGGGAGGGGGTTCCCGTGACAACATTAAAGCTGCATAGAAAAGAAACCCTAAAAAGGTTGTGGTGGGTTGCAAAATGGACATAAACGCCTCCCACCACTGTGTGCTGGCCTCCTGGCCACTCTTCCAATCAAGAAATCTGCTTCCGTGGGTTGAGGATGAAACCCAGTGAAATCATGAAGAGGTGGAGGAGAAGAGGTGGCAGCAAAAAGGAAAAAAAATAAATTTGCCAGCGTTTGAATCTGGGCAACTTGCTTTAATCCATGGGATTTTAAGAAAAGCAATATAAGCAGAAACTTAAAAATTTCTTGAACACTGGAGCTCACCAACCCACAAGACCACTACAAGGAAAGAACCCAATCCGGCTATCCAGAAAAAGTTGGGGGAGGGGGGGCGCTGCAGTCTGACCCCAGTAGAAAGCCTTCTATTATTAGGCAGATGAATGAGACTTATCCTAAAGTAACTAACCATTTAGCCCAGGTGAGACCTACAAAGAACCACCCAGCTTAAACTAGCCTAAACTGTGAACACTCAGAACTTTTGTAAACTAGTAAGAAAAATTGCCTGAAGTCAATCTTGGGGATGGATTCTCCATTAGGCAGCCGAAGCTAACCGATACAGCCTATGCCAACTCCGACTTACCTCCATTATTTAAGGGTGGGAGCTCAGTTGTCTTCAACTCGAAGTTACCGTCAGTAGGGAAGCCTTCAAAGTGCTTCTTCAGGGTCCAGCTCTTGGCCTGCACCATCGTGATATACCTAGAACATGGTAAACACATGGTCAATGATCATCTCATAGCCCTGAGGCCAGAAAACACAACCCTATTACCATATAACCACATCCTAGAACTTTCTGGGATTATACTAAGCACTTCATGTGTTTGATCTCATTTTATTCTCGTGGCTTTTCTGTAAGAGTCATTGTTATCAATCACTTCAGGTGCGCAGATGCGGAAACAGGCTAAAACAAGCCCTCAAGGCAAAAAAAAATGTAAACTGAAAAATTCATGCTAGAGTTTCTCTAGGACATTAGACAACTAACAGACCTGCAAAGTCCAGCAGTGTCTTGCCTCTCCGGGGGTGACTCTTCAGGAAAAGCCTGAAATACAGGAACCAAAGTCACGCCCCTTTTTTTTTCTACAGAAGCATGGGCCTCATAGCCACTAGAGGGCACCGCTGCTCCATCTCATTGGCTCTGGTTTCGGCTCCAAAATGGAAACTGACTTTGCTTCCAGGTAAAACCAACAGATAGATAATCAAAGCTGCACTGTGCTTTAAAGGGTTCGGGGCACAGAACTACAAATCGTCACGTGGGACCTCAGTGAATTCTCCAAGCTAAGCACTCAGGACTGACCAGTTTGTTCACTATGTCCCTCTCACCCTAGGAAACGGCCTGACTGGAGGACGGTGAGCAGGGAAACCCAAAGCCCAGCTCTTCCCATCTACTTGTCTCTAGGTTCGACAAGGGGTTCCCGTAGCCCAGGCTGGCCTGAGCGAGCTCGCAACCCGATCCTCCCGTGAACCATCATATGGCGCCGATGACGACCCTCTGCGAGAACAAATGCTCTTAACTGCTGAGTCATCCTCTCTCCAACCACTCCCACCCCTCCCCCAACTGACAGCTCACAACTTACATTGAAAGGACACAGTGTAAGCAATGGAGAGCATTTAAGAAGCTCATCAGCATCTTTACCTACCATTTTATCATGAAACACTTGAAATCTGCTTGGTTTTGAACTAATCATTGTTGCCAAGAGTCACACTATCTGACTCTGTGCCCTTTGACCAATACTTCAACCCTTCTCAGTCTCTGATAACTATCGTTCTGTTCCACATTTCCGAGTTCAGTTTGTTGTTTTTCTGATACAGGACTTGGCTGTGTAGCCCAGGCTGGCCTTGAACTCACTGTAACAGAGGCTGTTTTGGAACCCTTCATCCTCTTACTCCCACAAGCTGGGGCAGCAGGCACGCTCCACCACACTCAGCTTGAGTCTGGTTTATTGTTATCGTTATTTTGCCTGTGCATGACCCAGGTTGAGGGGGGGGGCGCATGCGTGTCACCGAGAGCTTGTAGAGGTCGGGAGACCGCCTTTAGGAGTGGGTTCGAGTCTTCCATCCTTGGGTTCCAGGGATCGAATTCAGGTTGTAGGACTTGCAGGGCAAGCACCCTCAACCGCGGAGCCATCTCAGGGGCGGATTTCCATTTTGTTTTGTTTTTAAGACTCTTCATATTTCCGTCTCTCTTCAGAACAGTAGCACCTGTTCCTTCTGAACTTGCCACAAGTCTAGAAGGACCCATTTGAAAAGGGTCCTGGTACAATGCCTTGGTGCATGACCCGGCCTGCTCGGCTGGCTTCCTACCTCGCATGCGCGAATCCCCACCCCTGTCTTTCTCATTTGCTTCAGTTTAGCAATCCGGCAAACTCCTGGGTGCTGGCGTTTCCGCCGCAGGCACGTACAGTCTGACTGCAGGCCGACTTTGCGGTTCCCCTAACTCAGGTCTCAGTCTCTCCAAGAAGCTGCAGGGACCACGAGGCGATTCTGGACTCCCTAACTGCCTGAGCGCAGAACCCAGGGATCACTAAGCACCGGTATAAGGACGTCCGGGTGAGGGAGACCTCCCGCGCTCACTTGCTCAACGAGGATCTAGATGCTCAGCGGGAAAAAAGAACCGGTCGGGCGAGGGAAGAGGAAAAGAAGAGGGATCAAAAATACTAGTGTGTCTACTTACAGAAGCTCACAGAAACTCCTTCCCTTGGAGGCCGCTCTGAATGCTCAGCTTAGCGCCCAACAGTTGACTTTTGCTGGGAGGTTGGAGAGGGCGGGGCTTCTCCAGGGAGGAGCAGCTTCTGGAAGCTTTGGAGCCTCGGCGTAGAGCTAGGGGGGGGGGGTCACAGCACAGCAGGGGAGGGAAATAAGGAGGAGTTTGTGTGACTAGGTGTCTCCCTGTGTTCCAAATGAAAAAAAAAATATCTTTTCCTGAAGAACTCAATTTATGTTCACAAGACCAGAATCAAAGAAATCAATAAATTACCCAATTGCTTCAGGCAATATCCTGCCACCTCTGACCAACATTAATTAAGCTAATTGATGCTACTGTCACTATTTCCCGTCCCTGGGAGACGCAGGTGCTAGGTTCTTTGAAGCCTTTACAGAGAAGGTGAGCAGTCATGACATCTAAAACTGTATTTTGTAAAGAATATGTTAAGATGTAGTTATGGCAGCGGGGAGATGCAGCCGGCACTGCTTGCTGCCAGCAGCCCGAGGAGTTCCCAGCTCAGGAACCTCAGTATGGTAAAGTCCCTTCCTTGACTAGAGGGCTGAAGGCTTCAGAGGAATCAGTGGAGAAAGTCAGGTAGTTTACCTGCTTTAGATTTAAGTGGGACATTTAGAAAACTATGCCCTTGGGTGATTTTACAATCCCTAAACCACATTGCTCAGAGAATGTAATTTACACCTAAACTTAAATATGGGGGTGGGGGGACGCGTGAGATTGCAAGCTGGCTTACTTTATCCTAAAGACAGTCCTTTGTAAATGAAATTTTAAAGAGGCTTCCTGAGGAACATTGTTCAGGTTTAGGACAGAGGGGAGTGCTCAGACCAAACTCAAACTCAAAGTCACAAACATTCTCTATACAATCTTGTTTGAGATGGTTTAGAACAGCCATCATCTTCATAGGCAATCCTGGCATTTTATGTTTGAGTGAGCAGCTTCTTTCCCTTCTCCTGTCCCCTTAGTTCCCATCCTTGGGTCTCACGTTAGTACAAGCTTGTGGTACAATGAGGGCTAGGTCTCAGTTGGTCGGTTGACCTCTTTCCTGGCAAGCCACACTGAATCACCAAACCTTAATCTAATCTCCACAAGCCATGTGATAGAGATAAAAAAGGACAGAAATGTTTTAACTTTGTAATTTCCTCTATTGCCCCCCTCTTGGATTCACAATTGTTCATTGCTATGTACTTTTCTCTCCTTTTCTGCAATGATTCAGAAATACACATAAACAATTTTCCTCTCTTTTTTTTTTTTGTGGTTTTTCAAGACAGGGTTTCTCTGTGTAACAGCTCTAGCTGTCCTGGAACCAGTTCTTGTAGACCAAACTGGCCTCGAACTCACAGAGATTCACCTTCCTCTGCCTCTCCAGTGCTGGGATTAAAGGCGTGCGCCACCACCACTCGGCTGGATTTTCCTCTTTTTAATCAAATTAGACTCACTCTGCTTCTTTATTTACTTATTTGTTCATTTGTGCTGAGGACTGAGCCCCAGACCTCACACATGTTAAACTTGCACTCTGCCTCTGAGCTGTGCCTCCAGCCTCAGGGTCTTTATAAAGGTGATAATTTGTGCCTTTTTTCTGATGTAATGTCACAGT
This sequence comes from Ondatra zibethicus, assembly GCA_004026605.1. Lineage (NCBI taxonomy): Eukaryota > Metazoa > Chordata > Mammalia > Rodentia > Cricetidae > Ondatra > Ondatra zibethicus. The sequence goes on along the minus strand of PVIU01023277.1, from coordinate 18,535 downwards.
CATCTTCCAAATAGATGGATTCAGATATAGTTTAATATTTTTGGCAATATTCTGTAACTGAGGTGTATAATTAATTACTCAGTGCTGGGGTTGCTTCTACTGGAGTTCTGCTCCATGCCTGTCTACAATGCTATTCTATACTCTTTTATCTGCAATACTATAATATACCCTTTCATAAAGAACTACATTCTATTCTAATGCCTTTATCTCTCCATAGGCTAATTTCAAAATGTGACATTGATTTATTTTTATGGGACGTATATAAGTGCTTTAACCTACCTAAAAGTGTGTATAACACATATGTGCCTGGTGCCCACAAGCAGTCAGGGGAGCCTGTTGAATCTCCTGGAGCTGGAGTAAGAGATAGTAGTGAGCCACCATGTGGGTGCTGGGAACTAAACCCGGGTTACCTGGAAGAGCAGCTAGTGGTCCTAACCACTGAGCCATTCATCCCTCAAGCACCTTAAGAATAGACTTTTGATATAATGGTTGGGTAGAGTGACAATGTTTTAGTCAGCCACTTTGACCTAAAGAAATAACAACTTCCTAAGGTTAACCCTTTGAGGTTGCCACACTGCCTTACAAAAAAAATGTCATGGCAGGGGCTGGAGAGATGGCTCAGTGGTTAAGAGCACTAACTGCTCTTCCAAAGGTCCTGAGTTCAATTCCCAGCAACCACATGGTGGCTCACAACCATCTGTAATGGGATCTGGCGCCCTCTTCTGGTGTTCAGGCATACATTCTGACAGACTACTAAGAACAGAAAACTAAGAATACTGTATACGTAATAAATAAATAAAATTTAAAAAATAAAATGTCATGGCAATCTGTGTCTCTCTGACCTGTCTGAGGGGTCCTGTCCAACTAATGCGCGCACCAGGAGCAGTGGTGGTGGTTTCGGCTTCTTCCAGTCCCAGCCGTGAAACCGGCCTATGCCTTGCGTCATTCAACCAATTGTTAGGTTTCTGGGCAGGAGAAATCCTCTCTTCTGCCTTCCAGGCTTTCAGCTACTAAAGCTCACAGTGGAAGATTCAGAACCCCGCCGGAAGGCTGCATGAACTAGATCTCGAGTCAGCTGTGCAGGTTTATCAGCTTCCTAGCAAGAGCACTCTGTTGAGCTCCGGACTTTTCAAAAGTAAGAAGGTGGACGTAATGGAGAGGGCATGTGGCAGTTTGCCAGGGCTGCCACACAAAATCCATGGGTTAGAGGATTTCAGAAGCAAACGTTTTGTTTCTTGAATGCGGGTGGACTGGCAAGATGCTGGGGAAGTGGCTTAGTGCGTCAAGTGCTTGCAGTGGAGACATGGGGACCTGAGTTTGATTTTGAAAATCTATATTTAAAAAAAATTTTAAAGGCCAGGCATAGTGGTAGTGGCGCACACCTTTAATCCCAGCACTCAGGAGGCAGAGGCAGGCGGATCTCTGTGAATTCCAGTCCAGCCTGACCCACATAGTGAGTTTGAGGCCAGTCGAGAAAAATAAATAAATAAAAAAATAAAAGAGCCTAGCACAGTGGAGCGTTTTTGTAATTCCAGCAGTGAGGAGACTGAGACAGGCAGGTCCCTGGGGCTCACAGGCCAGCCAGCCTAGCTGACTCACAAGCTCCAGGCCCATAAGAGACCCTGTGTCAAACAGCAGAATAGATGGCTCCTGAGGAAAGGGGTCCGAGGTTGGAAGTGTATGCCGCACACACCAAGTGTTGTAATGCAAACAACAGGAAAAATGATGTATTTGACATAGGTAATGAATAGGGGCATCTAAGATCAAGGAATGTACAGTTTTTCTCTCCCAAAACTTGCCTTCCTGGCTCACTGATGCCTGCCCTCTCCTATGTCCTCACATGGCCTTTCACCACGTTTCCAGTCCCGTATGTCTTCTTGTGAGGACAGCAGTCAGAATGAATTTGAGTCCTACCTAACACCAGTGTTTAACTTAAGCGCCTCCCTTTGCAGGCCCTGCGTCAACCTGAGTCAGCATTAGAATTCCCACCTAATTCCCTGCCACGTGTTTTTCAGCTCATACGATTCCATTCAATATCCTCTTTAATGCTCCTCTCTCCAAATACATTTACAGTCTGAGGTAGGAGGGGATGGGACTTTAGCATATGAATAGGGGCAGAATTCAGTCTTTAATAGGATATTCGCATAAAATGTAGGGTATAATCCAGCAATCAAAAGATGCTCTGGGCTTGACACCTATAAAAGGACTCTGTAGATCCTAAGGACACAGCAGTGGGGTAGGAAAGAAAGAAAGAGAATGATGTTGTGGAATATTCCTTTATGTTGTGTGAAGATGTGTCATTGGGATTGATTGAATAAAGAGCAGAATGGCCAGTAGCTAGGCAGGAAGAGGTTGGGTGGGACTTCTGGACAGAGAGAGCTCTGGGAAGAAGAAAGGAGGGGTCTCTTTGAGCTGGACACAGGGAGAGCAAGGCATAGATGAATAAAATGGGCTAACTTAGGTTCTAAGAGCTAGTGAGGCAAACCTAAGCTACAGGCCAAGCTTCCATAATTAATAAGTCTCCGAGTTGTTTTTTGTGAGATGGCAGTCCAAAGAAAATTCCGTCTACAGAATGAGGCACATAATTAACATCATTCCTGTGCATTAAAGGTTTGTGTTCATTGTTCACAGTATATAAGAAGGATGGGGTTTGGGTGTAGCTCATTTGGTAAACGTGGTGCATGCTTGAGGCCCTGAGTATCATGCCCAGCACCAAAAAACTGGGTATAGTAGTATAAGCTCTTAATTCTGGCGCTAGGGAGGTGGAGGCAAGAGGATCAGGAGTTTAAACCTGAAAGCAAGAGTTTGAGGCCTACCTAGGTTACATGAGACCCTGTCCAAATAGAAAGAAGAGAGAGAGAGAGAAGAAGAAAAAAGAACACAAAAACAACTACCTGCACACCTATGATAAACATATCATAGTAGTCACCTGTGGTAAGAAGAGTAGGAAATGGGACTTTTTCAAAACATATAAACTGAGAGAAAAAGGAAGAGAGAAATCATCAGAACAATGTTATGATGAGCTACAAATGCCAATGAGTATGGAACACACACACACACACACACACACACACACACACACCACTCCGGCCCCAAGGTCCACAATCACACATGAACAGTTTAGAAACCACAACACACCCAATATTATCTTAACAGAAGACATGAAAAGATTCTGCATGGTCTAGCCCCACAGACACAAGTCGACCTGTTCCCTTCGTTCTCTGGTAGTTGGCCTATGAGGTGGCATCTGATTACAACATGCCTTTCCCATTTAGGGCATAGACAATTATGGCTTTCTCTTTCTCTGGCTATGTATGTGTATATATGTATATATATATATATATGTATATATATATATATAAAATCAAAAACAACTAAAGCAAACCAATGCGAGTAACGACACTGAACCTGACATAGGAGCCTTACAGGAATTCACTCTTGCTCAGTCCAGTGGCAGACCAGGTGGGTGGCCTGCAGGATTTCTTCTCTCACCTTTCGGAGCTACATGTATACCCTACTCTTATTAGTGTAGCAGGATGTCCAGGCAAATGACTCTTCTGTCTTTATATCTGGGTTTGTGTTCCAGTTCTAAACAGCATGCAGAAGCCTAATAGGGAGGGTAGAGATTTTAGGAAGATCACTGATTTACTGATATAAAATAAAATAATAATAATAATCACATTCAATGGGTATGAAACCTTTTCTCTTTGTCCTTCCTGCGTGAAGTGTGGTTTTGTGATAACCTTCTTGTGAGTACATATAATGAAGCCACTCACTGTCGACAGTAGAGGAAAACACAAGGCATCTCTCTGGATCATTGAGCATTTGGTCAGCTCTGGGATTCCTACTTTGGACTCCTTGTTCAGTGGGAATTGGGCACATGTTTTTTAAGACACTGTGGGTTTGGTTTCTGAACTATAGAATGAAGACTTGACCTGGAAAAAAAAACAGGCTAAGCCTATTGTCTTTGTTACTCTTCTATTGCTGTGAGGAGACACCATGACCAAGGAAACTTAAAAAAAAAAAAAAGCATTATATTGGCGACTTGCTTACTGTTTCAGAGAGTCAGTATATGACCGCCCTGACAAGGACTGTGGCAGCAGGCAGGCAGGCACAGTGCTGGAGCAGGAACTTAGAGCTTACATCCTGATCTTCAGGGAGCAAGCCAAGAGAGACTGGACATGGGCTTTTGAAACTTCAAAGCTCACTTCCAGTAACAAAGCTCCTTCAGCAAGGCCACACCTCCTAATCCTTCACAGTGCCAACAACTGGGAACCAAGCATTTAAACTTAGGCGCCATGAAGGCCATTCTCACCCAAACCATCACACCTGTACACTGTTCCGGGGTGAGCACCCATGCCCACCTTTCCTCCATATGAGGGGAGGGCTTGACAACTGATCAAGAAGGCCCCTTTGCCCTGGGGGCTGAGAGTGCCCAAAGCTTCACGTGCAGAAACTGCAAGGGAGACACCCGCAGACCTGCAGTGCCTGCTCAGCTGTTGAAGATCAAGAACCAAGTATATCATGGAATATGTACTACTGGCAAATAGCAAAACCCTCAATTCTGTTTTCTTCGTGTGTGTGGGTTGTTTTAAAAAGCATACCTTGAAGCTAGTAAGCTAAATCAAATTAAATGTCTCAAGTGGCATTTGTTGCTAACCCTGATAGCCTGAGTTTGACCCCCACAACTTACAGGGTATGAAGAGAAAACTGACTCCTTCAACTTGTCCTCTGTCTATATATTGTGACATGCCTGTACCCACCCCACACAATAAATAAGGAAATAAATGTAATTATAAAACTTTTTAAAGGGAAGCTATCAAGCTCAATACCTTTGAGTATATGTCAGGGGCTTCCGAAGATTAAGATGAGAAAAACACTGTTTGGTGTAATTTAAAAAAAAAAAAAAAAGCAGCACGAGAGACAAAGACACCGTGCAACAGAGTTCACGTGGAGGGGTTTTTATTAGAGGAAAGGGAACATAAAAAAAGGGAAGGGGAAGTGGGGGGCCGGCCTCTGGGGACAGGAGCAGCAGAAGAGAAGGGGGGGGAGAGACAGGCAGAGAAGCAGAGAGAGGAACAGAGAGAGAGAGAGAGAGAGAGAGAGAGAGAGAGGGAGAGAGAGAGAGAGATGGGGACCCTCATGCACAGCGGGCACTCTTGGTGGCTGCAGCTGATGTATTCTATCCTGTCAGGACCCGAAGGGCAGGCCTGTACAGATGCCTGAATACTCACAGTTGGGGTATTGAAAGAGCTAATAAAACAGCCTGTGTGAAAAATCTTTGCCAAACAAAAATCTCAGGAGCAAAGTGCCCATAACACAAGGTGTCTCAGATAGTCACTAGACTGGAAATAATGGAACATAGGGATGAGATGTAGCCAGGGATGTAGCTCAGTGGTGGAGTACTGAACTTGCATGCATGAGAACCTGGGTTTAATGTCCAACCATAGAAAGAAAGGCGTGGTCATGGACTATGCCAGGTCAAATAAGATACCTTTGGTAATAGCTTTGACTTAGCAAGTCTGGATGACTGTAATCAGTAAAGTCATGGTGACTTTGCAAAGTCGCAGTAAATAATCTAGAGTTAGAATATGGGGCAAAGGAGAAAGTTTCCTTTGCTTGGCTCTAAGAAAAAGCCTTTTCAATTCAGTCATCTGCTGGTAGGATTTTCACCGAGCTCTGATCTAGTGTGCCAAGGGAGCAAGACACTTAAATTGATAAAATTGTTTAATTAATAACAGAATGTTTCTCATCAAAAAACCCTAATAGTACAATGTGTAGAGAGCCCACGTGGTAAGAATTATTATTGATGTGGTAGGAATTCCGTGTGAATGTTCTTCTGTGGCAACATATTTAGAAACTTGACAAGTGTATCCCCCTTGCTTCCTTACAACGTCCATATTTTATTAGTCTGGTGAGAAGCTGTGAAACCATTATGTAACCAATTCACGGGGCTGGAGAGATGACTCAGCAGTTCAGAGCTTGCACTGCTCTTTCAGAGAACCAAAGTCTGGTCCCAGTGTCCATGTCAGATGGTTCACAGCCCGCTGTAATCCAGCTCCAGGGGATCCCTGACCCTCTTCTGGCCTCCTTGGGCGTGTGTACTCATGTGCGCGCGCGCGCGCACACACACACACACACACACACACACACACGCACAATTGAACCTTTAGAAATCCAATTTGTGAGACTGTTGTCATAACTGCAGGAAACCCTTAGTGCATGAGGTACCACATCTGGAGAGAGAATGCTCACTGCCCCTCGCTGCAGGCAGAGAGTCAGCTGTGAATCTTGCACAAGAGTAGCCTTTGGGGTGTAGCATTTCTAGTTTTCTTTACTGTTATCTTCCTCAGAGCCTGGGGGATACCAAGAGGCAAATTACCAAAGACCAGGTAGCTGGTCAGTAGCTGACACTTCCCCTGTGCATTCTCCCTTTCAACACAGGGGTGAAGCAGACTCCTCTCCTGGGAAGGAGTACCCTGAAGGAGGGTCACACTTGTGGAATTTCTGGAAGTTACTGCGAGCAGTGTTATTTCTCGAGTGAGAGTTTGCTGAGTGTTGGAAGGCTGTCTTTCCTGGTTTCCCTCCCAGCTTCTTTTCCCACCACCCTCCCTTCCCCCAGCACTTCTCTGATTCTGCAGCAAAGATTCTTTCTGTCCCACTTGGGCTGGGGCCCAAAAAGGCCAAGGGAACCTGAAACACCTTTATCAATAAGGGAGAGTGTACCATGTGAAGTGTGTGAAAAACTTGTGGACCAGAGAAAAGAAAAGGAACGGGGTCCTGTCAGAAGGACCCAGCTACCTCTTAGGAGCTTCCGTTGACCGAATATAAAACAGTGTGAACAACATGTCAAATAATTAACACCCACATAACCCAACAATAAGAATGTTCATCCATAAATTACAATTTTATAAATCCAGAGGTAAGGAAATGATCTCCCCAAAACATAGAATGTCAGTCACTAACAGTAGCCAACTGGATGGAATTGGAATGGCACAATTTTGCAACTATTATACTAATAATTGACTCAGGCAAGAGCCATGCAGGCTGGAACATGTAGATGAAAGTTTGGTGAGGCGCAGTGCGTTTGTACAGTACATATTGGCTTATCCTCACAGAGTATTTATTAAGGGACAAAAGTAACTTCACAATGCGGAAGTCTTGACAGAGGAGAGGTTCAAGTCCAGCTGGTAATATGAAACAGCCATTACCTAGCATTTTCTGATAGACTGTCTTAAGAGGGTACATGGTCAGTCCAACTATTCACTGTATCCTGACAGAAATGCGCAGCCTAGGTTGGAACTTGAGGAGAAACCAGACAAACTCATGTTCAGAAACCTAGAAAATAACTAGTGTGTGTTTTCGTCTTTCAAAGACTTAGGAACGAGAGGGCAAAAGACACCTGATGACAGTGGACCTGAATTACTGTGGGTGGCAGCATGGGTCAGCTACAACAGACGTGACCAATCTAGCTATGGGATCTGAATAAGGGCTATAGATCAGGACAGCTGCTGAGAAATGCATGGCCTCAGAGCAGAACTACAGAAGGGATTTTAAGTGTTCTCAACAGAAAAGAATGAGTGTGAGAGAAGGAAAAGAAGCAAAAATCCATTTCTGTCCTCTGAGGGTCAAAAATTCAACTAATGGGGCTGGAGAGACAGCTTAGCAGTTAAGAGTAGGTGCTGCTCTCTCAGAGGGCCTGAGTGTAGGGGCCCAGCACCTACACATTGGCTCACAACCACCTACAACTCCAACTCCAGGGACTCTGATGCCCCCTTCTGGCTCTGCAGCCACCTGCACACATGTGGCACACACATGCATGCACACACAAACATATACACACACACACACCTTAGAAAAACAAAAACAGGAAATGGAACGATGGTTCAGCAACGAAAAGTGCTTGCTGCTTCTCCAAAGGACCACGGCGGAAGTCACAATCCCACACTAGTTCATAATTATGAATAATAAAGGGTTATTTATTTAGGGGAAATTTACAGATTACTGTCCTAGATAACAGTCCTCTGCAAGAAAGGGGACGGAGCCTAGCAGCCGGAAGTGAGAGCGGGAGCTTTACAGTATAAGAGACCACGCCCAAGTGGGTTGGTATCTTAAAGGCTGTTGGCCGAAGGAGCAAAAGGAGTTCTTGGCTCTGTCTGGAAGACTATAAAGAAGAAATGGCTTGCGTGAATCCCCATAGCAGAGGCTGGGCCTTGCATCAGGCTTGCTTCAGCAAGTCTGAGCTGCAAGGTTGGTACATGCCAACTCCCCTCACCTACCAGGCTTTGGAGAAAGCTTCTTGCCAGAAGAGAAGCAGCTGTGGGGGGTGGGGGGGCAGCCTTGCTGGCATCGTAAAGCTTATTTGTTACAGTTTATGAGGTGTTTTCCTTTCTGTCTATATTAGTATTATAAGAGTGGGTGAAATGTATAGTTTGCTTTAGTTCAGATGTAATTAGTCCCTGGCGGACGACTTCAGCTTCTATGGTTTTCTTTCCCCTGTCAGTCATCCTCTGGCATAGCCCTAAACATGAATGGAGCAGCATCTACCTTCTCCACAGCTTCCCAGCTGTGGATTTTTTGGAGCAAATCGCCCAGTTAGGCTGACAGGTGTTTCTCTCATCGTAGCAACACAGTGGCACATCCAGTAACCCAAAGAATTCCTCAACGTGTTTTTTCACACCAGGCTGACCTGGAATTATCCCTTTCCTAATGCTCTCAAGCCCCCCGAGCAGCAGTTGATCTGACCTAGTGCCTCATGAGTGCACCAAAGCCGTTGGTCAGAGGTCTCATCTTTTATTGACTGAGATCACAAACTTCTCTGCATCGGTGGGTTCATCTTTCTGCCAGAGATAAGAGTGGACTCAGCCCTCCTGGAAGGACTGTGTCTTAACCTTCACGTTTCCTCCAACTCACCTGCCTACTCTAGTTATTCCTCCTCTCTCGCTTAACCAATCCCTTTGGGATTAACCAGAAGTTTTCATAGTTTGAAAAGTAAAATACAAACACTACTTACATGCAGAAGCTCCGCAAGTTTAAATTGTCCTACACTCTCTTCCAAGCTCTATGAGTTCATGCACTCAGGGTCTTCCTGACCTTTTTGCCTTGACATCCTCTTAACTGAGTTTCTGATTTCAGCCTCAGGCAGATGCATTCTCTCTTGCTTTGTTGCTGGAAAGAATCCCAGCACAGTCTGCAATAGCAATGGGCCTGGCCAAGCTCCCTTACTGATAGAAGATACCTCATGGTAATTCTGCTCAGAGATAGAAGTTATTAGATAGGGATTGTAGGAAAATTTTATTAAAGTAGGCTTTTTTTTTTTCCTTCTTGGGGCCTGCAGAGAGGTACAGCAGCCAGTTGTGATTATGAAGCCCACAGGCTACAAGAAAGTAGAAGTAGAAGGACTCTGGGATGTTGTTTTTAACAAAATCTCAATCATTCAATCTAGTAGGCAGATGCTGGGGTGAAAACCCGCGAGCTCAGTGGGGCAGTGAGGCAGATGACCTTCCTCCTCTGCCGACATCCCAGAGAAAAAGAGCTTTCTCCCACTCCATCTCAAACAAAACTTCACTCAAAGTCCTTGCCTTCTTATGTATCTCTCTGTCCTCCTGAGCCCCTCTTATTCTCTATGGTTACTTCCTGTCAACCGGTTGCTTGCTCTGCCTCTTGACCTATGGAATGTTGTTTTTATTTAGTCCTGTTTACAATAAGCAGAAAGTTCTTGGATTAAAGGTGTGTGCTAGACCTGAGTCACACAACTAGAAACAGGTTTATCCAGTAAATAATGCAATCTCAGGGTTCACAAATATACTGCAACACAGGGACACAGGTAGCATCCTGAGATCCTGATATCAGTTCTGAAAGGTTACATCAGATCAATGTACCTCTTGCTTGTTTGAGCCACTGTGAATATTCGATGTTTTGCTAGGTACCTTAAATTTATCTCTCTCTGGTCTTTCCGAGTCTTGGAAACTGAGGACTAATCTTCCTCAAATCCAGTTAGCTTGTGATTTTTTTCCCTCTCAACAACCCTCTTGTAGTTAGCCCATCACCAGTCTCCTCCAACTACTCCTTAATGAAGCATTTGTATTCCCCAATGCCACTGTGCGGTCCAGACACCATCATTTTCTCAAAGAACTTGTCCTGGTCCTTTCGCATTCACCTCTGCCTCATTCCAATCATCTTTTCTCCATCCCAAAAGGGACTTGTAAAATGAAAACTAAGTCTGGCAATGCCTTTCCTTGATGTGCTCAGTGTCACACACATCCCCTCCTCAATCCTGGTTCTTTGCCTAGCACTTAGGATACATCATCATTGGAAGGGTTTTCAAGGCACCCAGCTGATTTCAGTTATGACGTCACTTCTTCACTCATGCAGTGATGGTTTTCTTTTCTTTTTTTTTTTTTAAAGATTTATTTATTTATTAAGCAAGGAAGGCACCAGGTCTCATTACAGATGGTTGTGAGCCACCATGTGGTTGCTGGGAATTGAACTCGGAACCTTTGGAAGAGCAGCCAGTGCTCTTACCCTCTGAGCCATCTCTCCAGCCCTGCAGTGATGGTTTTCTAAACGTCATTAGACAATGAAGTCTTCCAAGCTTCAGAGTCTTGTTTGTCCTGTCTAGAATAGTCTTTCTCTTTGCCTGTTTGGTTCAACTTTATCTTTTGGGTTTTATCTTAAATGTCAATCCTGAGTCCTTCCCACACTTCCCTACTTGTCTCCAAACCTTTCTATACTTTGTAATTGTTGACCTATGTCCTTACTTTTAGCTCTCTAATGTACCCATCATCCATGAATGCCTGTCTTGTTCTCTGCTGTCTCCCCAGGGCCTGACACACAGAAGGTCTATGCATAGAGTTCATTGGGCATATTTAGCTCTTACAGTTCACGAGCAGACTTGCTGAAGTTTAATAGAATTTAGATACTCTTGACAAGGGCACAGGAAGAATTAGTTTGGATTCTACATGTAGCTAAGGGTCTCTATACAAGAATTTGTAAGAGTTGTATAATGAAATGGAGCACTTCTCACTTCTAAAAGGTTGGGTCACACTTTCTGTAAGAAAAGGAAGAGTCACCTTTGTCAAGGAGAAGCCTCCTAACGCCTACCATACGGAGTCAGAGACTGGGTTTCTTTAGGAAATGTGTATTAGCAGATCCAAAGCATCAAAGAAGGAAATGAACTACTCTGCGGAAAAGAGAATCTGGAGTTCCCTGTTTTACATTCAAATGGGGGCACTGAGGTGGCTTTGTCTGTAAAGGTGATAGCTGCCAAGCCTGACTACCTGAGATGGACTCCTGAGACCCACCTGGTGGAAGGAGAGAACTGACCCCTGCAGATTGTCTTCTGACCACCACACACATAAAATAAATAACTGCAATTTCTTTTGTATCTTTGTTGTTGTTTTGATTTTTTGAGACAAGGCTTCTCTGTGTAGCTCTGGCTGTCCTGGAACTCATTCTGTAGGCCAGGCTGGCCTGGAACTCATAGAGATCCTCCTGCCTCTGCCTCCCAAGTGCTGGGATTAAAGGTGTATGCCCCCACCGCCCAGTCAAGTGTAATGAGCTTTAAAAAGAGGAGAATATAGCCTTATGTTACATAACAGAACCCCTCACATGAGTCCTCAACAATTAGCAAGATCATTTAAAAACTTTCTAAATGTTGGGATGACTCAGCTGCCTGTGGAAACTGGTGAAGGGGTTAAATAAGTCATCAAAGTTATCTTGGGACAGAGAAGAGCCCCACAGATAAAAATAGCTAGTGGAGTATATTGCCTGGTATAGTGTCACACACATTTAATCCCAGCACTCGGGAGACAGAGGCAGGTGGCTCTCTGAGTGTGAGGCCATCCTGGTTTACAGGGTTCCAGGACAGTCAGGACTGCACATAGAAACCCTGTCTTCCAAAGAGAAAGGGGGAGTATTTAAGTCAGGGCCATGAAAAAGACTATAGCCCATTACAAACAAGAAGGTAATTAGTCCTTCAGCCATTCATGCCTACTCTTACTGTGGAAGATCAGCCCTTCCTATCACGTTGCTCAGCTCAAAGGACAGCTGGGACCCAGGTGGACTGCACACAGTGTGGCTTTGAGGCGTGTAGACAGACAAGATGACGAGAGCTGAAGGTGGGTGGTTAATCTCGCACAGCATCGTCAGGAATGCCCACTGTGGGGATGTGCCCGCAGCAGAATCGATCTAAACGGAGGAAGTAACCTGAGCAGAAAGGAGTCGGGTGAGCCATTCTCACCCAAAGTGGAGGGATGTAGCAGAAACAGGGTTGTGGAACTAGAACTGTGGACCAGTGGAAGGTTTGAGGTCAGAGATTTCAGGCAGGAATCTGGGAGGTCTTTCTTCTAGAAAAATTGCTGAATACACACACACACACACACACACACACACACACCCCACATCAAAGCAGGGAAACACAAGGAAGGCATCTCATAACTGAGTTCTTAACTCCATTTTGTTGTTTGTTTGTTTCCAGAAAAATAAGCAGCAGCAGCAGATAAGAGGAAGAGGACACGGGCCTCATATGCAGAACGAGACAGCCTGGGCTCCAGATCACCAGGTATGAAACTAGGAATCTATGAGGCTGGAGAGATGGCTCAGTGGTTAAGAGCGCTGGCTGCTCTTCCAGAGGTCCTGAGTTCGATTCCCAGCAACCACATGGTGGCTCACAACCATCTGTAATGAGATCTGGTGCCCTCTTCTGAGGCAGAATGTTGTATACATAATAAATAAATAAATCTTAAAAAAATAAATAAATAAAATGGAACACAGATTCCAAGTTGATCTGTTTAAAAAAGAAAGAAAGAAACTAGGAATCTACAGGAGAGCCTTGGAAAGAAAGAACCTGAGCTATAGGTACACACTCCACCGGTTGATAGCCTGGAATGAGAACAAGGATTGCATGGCCAGGGCCGTGTGGAGTAGAAACCAGAGCATTGACTTGTACCAAGTTTTGGCAGGGGGTTCAGGAACCTTGATCTGAACTTGGATCCCCCTTCCCCCAGAAATGACTGAACCCCACAAAGTCGTCGTGTTCTGTCCCCAGCTCCATCGTTCTGATCCCAGAACATTCAGAACGCTGGAAGACTGTACAACCCGAGTCTCAATTACCTCACACTCCTTTTTGGATATTTCCAGCTTTAGTTTTCTGTTGCAACTCAGAGAGAAAGGGACATCTGTATGCTTAGCTTCAGGCCAGATGGCTTCCCTATTTTGAGAACAAAAAGAGACAAAAGAGAAAGCCATAGCTCCTGTGTTAACTGAAGAGCAAAAGGGAGCCAAGCATTAGACAGAATTGCTGCCAACAGGCTTCCTCTCTGTTATTTAATGCCTGGAATACTTGGAGTTCACTTTGTAAATGTAACAATAGGTTTTTAGAAGCTTTTTTCATATCTTTTAAGAAAGACAAATCTAGGCTGGGCGGTGGTGACGCATGCCTTTAATTCCAGCACTTGGGAGGCAGAGGCAGGTGGATCTCTGTGAGTTGGAGACCAGCCTGGTCTACAAGAGCTAGTTCCAGGACAGGCTCCAAAGCCACAGAGAAACCCTCTCTCAAAAAACCAAAAAAACAAAAAAAAAAAAAAAGACAAATCTAGCTGGGTGTGGTGATACATGCCTTTAATCTCACTGGGGAGGCAGAGGCAGGAAGATTTCTGTGAGTTTAAGGCCAGCCTGCTCTACACAGCAAGTTCCCAAACAATCAGGCTATATAGACTGTTGTAAGAGACTGTTTGTTCATTTCCGGCTACTCAGCCCCGAAATAACCATGGCACCTGTAGAGAAGGCCTGAGCCCCCCCCCCAGCAATCAGGGGCGGAGGGAGAAGGGCCACCAGCACTATCCACCCGTAGCAGGAGGGCAGGGACCTCACGCCCAGTGGCCCTTCCCCTCAGACCCGCCGGCCCTCCTGATGATTCAGGCACCAACCCTTCCATTATTGGCCTTTTGCTACCAGTGACTCCAGTTATATAATTGGAGGGCTCAGAATGCACCATTCTCCAAGGACCCACAGGACTTGATTAACCTGTTGGAAACTGTACCCCACATACTTTGGAATCTATCTTAAAGCAACCTCCTGACAGGTGGTTGAGTAATGCCAGAGTGACTCATTACCAAGCTCTTCTCTTAAACCCCAAGCAGAATAACCTTTCAAACACCGACTACACTAAACTCAGCTACCATGCTGCCTGACCCTGACCTAGAGGCTCCCCTCCATGACTGTGCTGAAATTCTAGCTCAGGCATATTGCATTGGATCTGATCTCAGTGATATACTACTGACAGATGCAGAAGAAACTTGGTTCATGGATGGGAGCAGTTTCGTGTGAGATGGACTCAGGTGTGCTGGGGCTGCGGTGACAACAGCCCATGCGGTAGTCTGGGCGGAGGCCCTGCCCACTGGTACCTCAGCCCAGAGGGCATTAACAAGGGCCTTGCAGCTAGGGAAAGACAAGAGAATCAACGTTTATACGGATAGCAGATATGCATTTGCCACTTTGTACATCCTTGGAGCAATTTACATGGAAAGGGGGCTGCTCACTGCAGAGGGAAAAACTATCAAGAACAAGCAAGAAATATTAGAATTGCTAAAAGCACTCTGGCTTCCAAAGAAGCTAGCAGTAATGCATTGTCCTGGACACCAAAAGAGAACAGATGCTATCTCTAGGGGAAACAATCTAGCAGACCAAAAAGCAAAAGAGGCAGCTTGGGCTACAACTACAGTGACTCTACCCATACTAACTAATCCAGGTCCCCGTAGCTTGCCTCCCCAGCTGAACTATAAGTCAGATGAAGAGGCCTGGGCTGCCCAAATAGAGGGAGCCTATAAAAAAGATGGATGGTAGAGACTTCCAACAGGAAAGGTGCACCTACTCCAAAGAATTCACCGAACCTCCCACCTGGGAACCCGGAAGCTTAGAAAATTAATCTCTAGATCTCCACTAAAGATTTGACAAGCAAACTGTCTTATTAATAAAATTATAAATGACTGCAAAGCATGCAAGTTAGTAAACTCCTACAAAACACAAGGAACAAGAGGTGTGCGGATGAGAGGAACTCGCCCAGGTACGTACTTTACAGAAGTCAAGCCAGATAAATATGGATATAAATATTTGTTGGTCTTTATAGACACTTTTTCAGGATGGACTGAAGCTTATCCTACCAAACACTAGACTGCCTATGTAGTGGCTAAAAAACTACTTGAAGAGATCCTTCCCAGGTTTGGCTTTCCACACATGACAGGGTCAGACAATGGCCCTGCCTCCGTCTCTCAGGTAAACCAGGGAGTAGCCACTGCACTGGGGGCTGAATGGAAATTACATTGTGCTTACCGCCCTCAGAGTTCAGGACAGGTTGAGAGAATAAATAGGACCCTAAAAGAGACCCTTACAAAATTAGCCTTGGAGACTGGCGGTGATTGGGTGACTCTCCTTCCCTATGCCCTGTTCAGGATGAGGAACTCCCCATACCAGATGGGACTAACCCCTTTTGAGATAATGTATGGTCTACCCCCACCCCTCGTGCCTAGCTTGCAGGATGAGTTGGTTCTGCCTCCAGAAGAAATGGACTTTAAGGGAGCCTGAGGGCGTTGTCCCAAATACAGGCAGATATCTGGCCTCAGTTGAGGGCCTTATATTCGTTCCACTCTCTTCCTGAGCCCCACAGTTTTCAGGCTGGTGACTGGGTCCTGATCCACAGACACCAACACAAGTCCCTGGAGCCATGGTGGAAAGGGCCCTGTGTTGTCATCCTGATCACCCCAACTGCTCTCAAGGTGGACAGCGTTGGTGTCTCCACCTGGATTCACCACTCCCACGCCAGACCTGTGGCATCTGCGAAAGAGAAGCCTCCAGACGGGACCTGGGAGATCTCCAAGCACCCCACTGATTCCCTGAAGCTGAAACTATGACAGAAACCTGAAGATGAAGTTCACCCTGCTGACATAGTACCTGCTACTTCATCTATGCCTGGGGAATACTGAAAACCCCCATGCACCTTGGAACTTGACCTGGCCCCTGACTAACACTGAGACTGGGCAAGCCTTAAGGCTAGCCACTGGAGTTCATCCCCAAAATCACAATCACCTTTACTGAGGAGGGGGAAAGAGCTAACTGGCTAACGGGCAAGACTTGGGGGTTACGATTGTATGTTCCAGGAGGGGAAGACATAGGGATCCTGTTCTCCCTGCAGAGTTGTTGCAACACCTCCCATGACCATAGCATTAGGCCCCAATAAAGTAATTAACCCCAGCTCAGATAAGAAGATGACTCCCCCTCCTCCCAAGCTAACCACTAGCACAACCACCCCAGTAATTACTTTTAGCACCTCTGTTTTTACCAGGACAGGCCTCCCTAGTCACCCAACAACGTTATTATGCGGATCTCCACATATCTATAGATGAGGATATTCAGAAAATAAAAACCTCCGTCTTCCACTTGAAAGAGTCTCTGTCTTCACTAGCAGAGGTGGTGCTACAGAACAGAAGGGGCCTAGATTTACTATTAAAAGAAAAAGGGCTATGCGCAGCTTTGGGAGAAGAATGCTGCTTCTATATGGACCACTCAGGAGTTGTAAAAGATTCCATGGCAAAAGTCCGTGAAGGCCTAGCAAAGAGAAAAAGGGAACATGAAGCCAACCAAAGTTGGTTTGAGGCCTGGTACTCCAGATCCTCTTGGTTCACCACCCTCATCTCATCCCTGATAGGACCGCTGTTACTCTTCCTCCTGATACTCACTTTTGGGCCCTATATTATTAATAAAATACTCAAATATATGAAACAAAGTTTGGGAACTATACAACTTATGGTACAACAAGGATATACTCCAGTCAGGCTTTATACAACTGGGATGTATGGTGACATTGATAGGGCCGACGAAAAACTGTAGGCACAGGATTGCGCCCCCTTAGGACCAAAAAGGAGAGGGGAAATTAGGGACCCTCACCCCTTATTTTCAAAGGGACAAGAATTTCCTAGCAAAATGTTTTAAAATTAGAAACACAGATTCGCAGCACTTTCCTTTCCTACCCAGGAGATTCCAAGCACAAGGTCACTTAGCCAGCCAGCCACCTGGTGATAACAAGTAAAACAAGGAGAAAGCTGACTTATCAGGATAGGAGGGGGCAAAAGGCCTTGCACCCGTGCCAAAAGCCACTTCAGAAAGCCTCTTTGTGAATTGCACCTTTTAAAAACTAACCCTGCAAAGGAATTTTTAACTTCTCTCTCTACCTTGTTGTTTCGGGGTAGGGAAAAAGAAGTTCCTGACCAGCCAGTAATTGCCTGTACTAGTTTGTACTTGCAGTAAAAGAGTTAACCTTGCATTTTGCAGTCTGGTTCACTCTACTTTCTGGTGGTCTCCCTCAGGGGGTGGGGGGAGCGTGCTCTGGGCACAACAATATGTATTCCACAACATGCCTGTGGAGGTCTTTCCTTCTACCATGTGTGAGTTCCAGGGATTAGAGAGGTTGTTAGGCTAGGCAGCAAATGTTTTTACACACTGAGCCCTCTCACCAGCTCAATAATATTTTCTTGTTAAGAATAAACCAGGGACCTGGCAATGATGAGGCAGACAGAATGGCCAGAGAGCAGGATCATGTGTTCTTTAGCCCTGTGGATTTGATCACACTCTTAAATTTCATGTAATAATTTTTTTAAAAAGTCATTTAATTTGTCATCTGAAAAGCCCTCTTGGTGCTGGGCGGTGGTGGTGCATGCCTTTAATCCCAGCACCCGGGAGGCAGAGACAGGCGGATCCCTGTGAGTTCTAGGACAGCCTGGTCTACAAAGCAAGTTCCAGGACAGGTGCCAACGTTACACAGAGAAACCCTGTATCAAAACCACCCCACTCCACCCCAAAAATCTCTCTTGGTATCTTTTGTATAATATTTTAGCTGAGGACTCACATCTCTCTTCATGTTTGGAGCTTGTTTTGTTTCAGAAGGGTACTGTGGTTCACAGCCAGGGCTGAATTTAGGAAGTAGTCACCAAAGATGACTTGAGACTAGGAGGTCTTTCTTTGAAAATATCCTTTCTCTTGGTACCTGAAGTCAACTGCCAGAGTTTAAATGGTATAATAAATAAATAAATCATTACCTCAACCTGATAGAAAATTTTCCAGGAGTGGGCATTGGATTCAGCTTCAAATTTCTCCTTTGATCCATTAAACTCTCTTGGCATTAGAAAAAGTACCACATTCATGAATTCTGAGGAAGGATAGGACAAGCATAAACCATTAAAGCTATGGATTTTTTTTCCATACATTGTTTTGTTTTATTTTTTCCATTCAAGAACATAATTAAAGAAATAAAATTTTTTTTCCTTTCTTCCCCTTCTCCCGGTTCCCTCCCACTACCCCCCCACCCCTCCTCCCTCCCCCTTCTTCCTTGAAAGAGGGCATGGTGCCCTGCCCTGTTGGAAGTCCAAGGCCCACCCCCATCCCTCCCGGCCTAGGAAGGAGTGCATTCAAAAAGACTCGGTTCTCAAAAAGATAATACATGCAGAAGAAATAGGTCCTGGTGTCATTGTTGATGGGTTCTCCA
>PVIU01023276.1:0-27725 GCA_004026605.1 Ondatra zibethicus | reverse complement strand
CAAAAAAATCAGTAGCCCTCCTATATACAAAGGATAAAGAAGCAGAGAGGGAAATCAGAGAAACATCACCTTTCACGATAGCCACAAATAGCATAAAGTATCTTGGGGTTACACTAACCAAGGAAGTGAAAGATCTATTTGACAAGAACTTTAAGGCCTTGAAGAAAGAAATTGAAGAGGATACCAGAAAATGGAAGGATCTCCTATGCTCCTGTATTGGTAGGATCAATATAGTAAAAATGGCAATTCTACCAAAGGCAATCTATAGATTTAATGCAATCCCCACCAAAATCCCAACAAAATTCTTCATAGACCTCAAGAGAACAATAACTAAGTTTATATGGAAAACAAAAAGCCCAGGATAGCCAAAACAATCCTATTCAATAAAGGAACTTCAGGAGGCATTACCATCCCTGACTTCAAACTCTATTACAGAGCTACAGTAATGAAAACAGCTTGGTATTGGCATAAAAACAGAGACGTTGACCAATGGAATCGAATCAAAGACCCGGATATTAATCCACAAACCTATGAACACCTCATATTTGACAAAGAAGCTAAAATTATGCAATGGAAGAAAGAAAGCATCTTTAAGAAATGGTCCTGGCTTTACTGGATGTCAACCTGTAGGAGAATAAAATAGATCCTTTTCTATCACCATGTATAAAAATCAAGTCCAAATTGATTAAAGACCTCAACATAAATCCAACAATACTGAACCTGATAGAAGAGAAAGTGGGAAGTAGCCTGCAATACATGGGCACAGGAGACCACTTCCTATGTAAAACCCCAGTGGCACAGACAGTAAGAGCAACAATGAATAAATGGGACCTCCTGAAACTGAGAAGCTTCTGTAAAGCAAAGGACACAGTCATTAAGACAAAAAGGCATCCTACTGAATGGGAGAAGATCTTCACCAACCCCACATCAGACAAAGGTCTGATCTCTAAAATATATAAAGAACTCAAGAAACTAGAATTAAAATTCCAAATAACCCAATTAAAAAATGTCGTAATGATCTGAACAGAGAATTCTCAACAGAAGAAGTTCAAAAGACCAAAATATACTTAAAGTCATGTTCAACTTCCTTAGCCATCAGGGAAATGCAAATCAAAACAACTTTGAGATACCATCTTACATCTGTCAGAATGGCTAAAATCAAAAACACCAAGGATAGCCTATGCTTGAGAGGATCTGGAGTAAGGGGAACACTCATCCCTTGCTGGTGGGATTGCAAACTTTCAACCAGTTTGAAAATCAGTGTGGCGGTTTTTCAGGAAATTGGGAATCAACCTACCTCAGGATCCAGCAATACCACTCTTGGGAATATACCCAAGAGATGTCCAATCATATTACAAAAGCATTTGTTCAACTATGTTCATAGCAGCATTATTTGTAATAGCCAGAACCTGGAAACAACCGAGGTGCCCCTCAATGGAAGAATGGATCAAGAAATTGTGGATTATATACTCATTAGAATACTACTCAGCGGTAAAAAACAATGACATCTTGAATTTTGCATGCAAATGGATGGAAATAGAAAACACTATCCTGAGTGAGGTAACCCACACTCAAAAATATGAATATGGTATGTACTCACTCATTAGTGGACGCTAGCCATAAACAAAGGACATTAAGCCTATAGTGCACAAGCCTAGAGAAAACAAATAGCAAGGTGAACCCAAAGAAAAACATATATAGATCTTCCTGGAAATTGGAAGCAAATAAGATAGCCAGGCAAAAGTTGGGAGCACGGGGGTGGAGGTAGGGGTGGGGGTGGAGTTGGAAGAAGGGGAAAGGGGGAAGAAGAAGGGAGAAGGGAAAGACTGGGGAGAGCTTCGGGGAGTGGGAGGGTGGAGATTGGGGAAGGGCAGATATTGGAGCAGGGAAGAAGATATCTATACTAAGGGAGCCATTTTAGGGTTGGCAAGAGACTTGGCCCTAGAGGGGATCCCAGGTGTCCACGGGGATGTCCTCTGCTAGGTCCTTGGGTAGCAGAGGAGAGGGTGCCTGAACTAGCCTTGTCCCATAGTCACACTGATGAATATCTTGAATATTACCATAGAAATTTCGTCCGAATGATGGAGATAGAGACAGAGACCCACACCCACATCAGAGCAACGGACTGAGCTCCCAAGTTCCAGTTGAAGAGCAGAAGGAGGGAGAAGATGAGCAAGGAAGTTAGGACCGTGAGGGGTTGGTCCACCCACTGAGACAGTGTGCCTGATCTAATGGGAGCTCACCAAATCCAGCTGGACCGGGACTGAACAAGCATGCGGTCAAACTGGATTCTCCAAATGTGGCTGCCAATGGGGGCGGACTGAGAAGCCATCGATAATGACACTGGGACCTATCTCTTCTGCATGTATTGGCTTTATGGGACCCTAGTTTACTTGGATGCACACCTTCTTAGGCCGGGATGGAGTGGGGAGGGCCTTGGACTTCCCACAGGGCAGGATACCCTGCCCTCTCTTAAGGATATAGGGGGAGGGAGGTGGGTTAGTGGGGGAGTGGGAGGGGAATGGGAAAGGGGAGGAAGGGTCAATTTTTGATGGAAAAATAAAAAAAAAGAAACACCAATGGCTTCATTTGAAAAATGAAGACTTTTAAAGATTTTCTTACTGTCATTTTATTCCTCGGCATGTATATATCAAATTAGTATATCTTTGGGGATGTGCTGTATTGAAATGCTTGTATTTTTTAAAAATTCTATTTAAATTGTTGACTTGAGCATCATAAAATTCTTCACTGAATTTTGTTTTGGGTTTAGGACAGACTTCTGAAATGGCCCAAGTATACTGCTTTTGTACTATGTATTTATGTGAGGTGATTTCTCAGCAGTCAATTAGAAAATGCCAAAAGTTTATCTGCTCTTAAAAACGTTGAGATGCTGTATGTCCCGCATTATCAAACATTTAGCTACAGTTTGTGCATGTAAAATAAAAAGATATGTCCTTCTGATCGGCAAACTTGTGTTCGTTAGAAATTGTAAAATGATACACATACTGTGGAATTTTTTAAAATAAGTTTATGAATTTATATAAGAACATGTTTATAGACACAATTTATTTACTTATATAATAAAGGTCATGTGAAATTTTCCTGGGCACAAAAGGGTCGTCAATAGAAAAAGTCTAAGAGTCTCTGATGTATATATCAAATGTCTATGAACATATGTGTTAATGCACAACTTTCAATTAAATTATAAAAGGTGTTTTCCATAGCTGGTTGTACAGAAGGGGCATGCAAAGGTGAATTTGTGGACAGATGAACCTAGATACCAGAAAGCACGGAGACGTTCTGCCAGCCAGTGTCTGTACTCCACTCTCCAAGGCAGTTCCACCCTCAAATGGGCACTAACGTGGATACTGCCTTTGTATTAACAGGTTAGGCTGATTGCTGATTTCATCAAAGAAGTGCGACCCAGAAGAATAAGAAATTGCTAGCAAGAGTTTTGCTGAGAGCTGGAAGAAAATAGCACCCTTCGTGACCCAATTAAAGAAGGCTGTTCTTCACGTGACACTTGAGCAAGTATGTAATTAGAAAGGGAACAAGGACTCTGATCTCCACAGCGCAGGAACAATGTGGATACAGAAGGGACCAATCAGAGAATATGCACCGTTCAAGAAGACAACCTGCATCCGAGCCTGTCTTCTGTCTGTGGTGGATATGCACTCCAGGATCTATATATTCAGAGTGGACCCTCTAGTGGATTGTGTAGCTGGTGAGACAAGAGTGTGCTTTCCTTATTTCAAAGTATGGATTCAGTTACCTTCAGCTGTATTAATTGAAAATTGTGTGTGTGTGTGTGAAAGGACAGCTTTCATGGATCAGTTCACTTCTAACACGTGGGTCTCAGGGTTTGAACTCAGGTCTCAGGTTTGGCAGCAAGTGCCATCACCTGCTGAGCCCACTGTCCTCAGCTAATTTCATAAAATCAAGCCCCACACCCCAGAATGAGAAGCAGCTCTTGTGACATGACACACTTGCACCGCACACACTCATCCTTATGCACACACTCACCATATCCAGGCACCAGTTTCTCATAGCACTGAGCCGAATCTTGAGAAAGAAACTTCAGCTTTGCTGTGTGAAACAAGAGGTTTACTATGCCCCTTTCTCTGTGGTGTGTGAGGAAGACACAGGAGTCCATTTGGGAGCCTGTTCATTACTTGGTCATCCATTAGTTGACAATCTTTGATGCAAAGTTCTTAAAAACTATCTCAAAATCCAACTTCAATGGATCCATTTTTCCTGATTCTGCAATTTTCACGTCCATCCCCGTGGTCACAGGGCGGTCTCATGTGACTTTTCTTTTCACTATTTATGTGTCACGCAATCCTTACCACTTCTGAAAAACACTTTTCCTATTAATCACATCTGTGATAGCCACAGACCCCTCTGACCTGCCAGTCGCTCCCTATCTTACTATATTGTGTGTTTCTGGGTAGTAGTGAACACTATAGGGCCGCATATTCTGTTGGTGCATGGTTTTGCACACGTGCCCCTTTGCTGTCTGTCATTTTCCCTTCACTCATTTGAATCCCATGCTTTGTGAGTTCAGTATCTCTGTCCATCTTTCCCTGGAACAAGAATAGGGCAAGTGTATTGCAGGCAGAGGAGCAGCTTCTAGGAGATCATATGTAAAGCAACAAGACAGACGATTTTATCCTCAAATGGCCCATTTTTGAGACAGCTCATTATCTGTATAGAAGATATTACATACCCTAATAAGTCATTGCTGTGCAAAATGAGACCCTCAAGACACTCTTGCTGTCAATAATAGTTGATTAGTTGCTCTCCATGGGTCTCAGAGGCCGTTCTTTATTTGTAGGAGGGAAGAAAGAAGGTAAAGCGAGAAGGCTGAAGGTCAAAGGGTAACTATTCCACAGTAATGCTCACCTTCTCCTGACCTTCACACATCCTTTCTCATTTGCATACTTCATGTTAGAATTTTTTAATGCAGAGGAAAGTGGAAATGTCTGTTTGGTGACTGAATAACATGCTCTATCAGGACTGGGGTAGGAGTAACCACTGGACTATAGGTATTCAGAAAACCAAGAGAATCTAAGGAGAGGGCTTAGACTTTGCAAAATCACAACACAGGTGGAAATGTGAACACACACAGGCCAAAAAGGTCTATAGACAAAGGGCCTAAAGTCTCTGTTAAAATTTATTTGTGCTTCATATGTGCAAATTTTAACCACTGGGCAAGTAGGTTTCAGCAATGGTCTGAGCTTGCCGGCAGGTATGAATCTTTACAATAATGCAGCTACTGCCTGTCCCAAACACATGGCCAGTGTTTACTCACATCCAAGAGTCCATCACTCTTGTCTTTCAAAGTTGCTAAAGCATATACTGAAACCTTTAAAACAAAGTGAAACAAAATGAAACAAATGCAACTCACCCGGGTGTATCCACTACTTCTGGGCCACTGGAGCTAATGCCATTGTCTGTAACTTGCCTAGCTCTAGCCGGAAGAGGAGAGAGGTGCAGCTCTCCCAAGGCCCCTACAAACAGACAGCCTGAAAGCCCACTGGAAAAGCACCCAGGACACAACTGGTTATAAAAGTCACTTGTATCTACAAAACTCACCCTCTTGACATGGAGGAGTTAATCAAATGCAAAGAAGTGTTGATTTTCTAGGTGGGAGTGTGGGGGTGCACAAACACTCATTGCACTTGTTAATGGCTTTGTGCAAATCCAAAGGGTGCTGGAGAGCAGATCTTTTCTCTGTAAAGGTCATAAAGGGTGTACAGGGAATGGCATTTTGGAAGCCAATTTTGTATACGTTTTGTATGTGTTGAAGGCTAATTAGGCTACTGTGAGTTTTAGTTCCTTTAATTGTTTAGTGTTTTCCCATTTCAATCCACTGTTTTGCATAAATGTAGGAGTGACTTCTGGTGTTCTAAACTGACATAGGCATTATTCCCATCATGTGACTGTGGGGTTGAAATTAAGATTCTAAGAAACCAAAGTGCTTTTCTCAAGGACAAACTCTAAGCCTCAAGTCCACAAGGACTTTTTGACCTCCTGTTGATTTATCTATAATCATGATTCTTTGCTTTTCCACATTTTGGTGAACTATCTTGGGGAATATAGTGCTTAGTAGAAATGTCTAAAACTATCTGTAGACACCACAACTCAATATTCTTTTTATTCATGAAATAGACTGGAGCCAAGGGGGAGTCCCACAACTTCTCCTCTCTCTGACGCTTTCTCCAGGTATGGGACATTGGTTCCACATCTCCTGTATCTTCATCTCTATCCAGTATCCCACACTGGCTTTGTCTGAGGGAAGAGTAGAGACCCTGAAGTTTCCTGCTCTTTTTCCTCCCCAATCCTCATCTCATCTTTGCTTCTTTCATTAGATTCACTAACTGTCTGTCTGTCTATCTATCTATCTATCTCTTTCTTTATCTCTATATCTAGCTATATATATATATATATAATTTCAAACTTTGAAGATGTTTATTTTCATATTGAGTTATTTCCAACAGCCTCTGATGACTAGAGAGAAAACCTAAAATACCACAATGTCTCAAATTTATTTCCATATAACTCCTATCTAAAATCAAACCCATCTAGAATCAAGCCCCTCGCTGGCCCCCAAAGTATTCTTTAATTAGTGAATGCGTCTCAGAGAAATTTTAGTCACAGATAAAACAGCTTAAAAACCAGGAGATGAAATTCAACCAGTTGCCCAGACAAATTTAAATATCATTAATGAGTTCCTTTGGCACTGTTTTTACTTCAAGGGGCACACAGTGTAATTTCCATGGATGCAGAGGATAGAAATCCTTTTTCAAAAGGGAGCATTGATGTGAGAGAAATATCTTAAGAGACAGAGGAGCGCAGTGAAGCAGTGTATGTTTGACCGAGAGAGAAGAAAAGGATGCTTAGGAGAAAAATCAACTTTGGCTGTGGAGAGGCCTCAGTTTCTCAGCTGTTCTGCAGGGGTAGGCTTCTCAACTGTCAGCAGCTTCTTCTCTACCGAATGTTTTCCTGTAGGTAAGAGAGGCGACAACCACAAAATCCTGGTCACTGCCTGCATTTGAACGCACATAAGCATTGTCTCAGCCACAAGCAAAATCGGTAACAACAAATCCTTATTTTCTTATTTCTATCCTAGGTTGGCCTTGAACTTGTGATCCTCATGTCTGACCCTCTGAATGAAGGGTTTGTAAGTAAGAGCTCCCACAGCTGGCTCCAATACTTTTAAATAATGTATTAATAAAAAACACAAGAAGTCAAACTTAGTGGTTATTATCAGACACCCTTGGGTCAAGACTAATTTCTCCATCTAAAGACACTTACACTATTGTTGACAAGTGATGACAGTTATCTCGTGAAACCACTGCTGTGCCTCCGGGGCTGCTAAATGAAGACGGACTTGGACTATTAAGTTCTTTAGTTAGAGAATTCGAGGGACTAAAGAAAATGAAGGAAACAGAATGGAACCAAAAATAATGCTGGAAGGAAAAGGAAATGAAAACTGAGTGCGAGGGCAAGGCCAGTGGTGTGATGTAATCATATTCCAGCTCTAGAAACTCAGGAGCTATTATTGCCATTTTACAGAGGAAGACATCAAGAGTTGGAAACGTTAAGCAATTTCCTGAAGTCACAGCCCAGGTCTCACTTCAGAGTCCCCATCCATTCCATTGTTAATGACTGAGTCATCAACTCTCAGCCTGCAGCTGATGCTTTTGCAGAATGTCTTGGGGTGCAGGAGAAATAAGTTTAGGATAAGTAAAAAGTAAAAAAAGTACTCCTTCTCCTCCCCTTAAAGGTACTAGAGAAATGTGATTTGTTGTGTAAACAAGGTTTTAAAAAACCCTACAAAACAATGGATTGGTCCATTGGTCCATTGTTTTTTGTTTTTTTTTTTCCAACAAAGCTCTGATTGTTTGAGACAAGGGCCATACAAGTGTACTGCCAGCCGTGTGGAGTCTGCCTCTTTCCAGTAACCTTATAGAACAGTGTTGCAGGGGTGGGGTCTAACAACACTTTCACAGGGGTCACCTAAGAGGATTATAAAGCACAGATATTTACACTACGATTCATAACAGTAGCAAAATTACAGTTATGAAGCAGCAATGGAATGATTTTATGGTCGTGAGGAACTGAGTTAAAGGGTCGCAGCAGAGTTAGGAAGGCTGAGAACCACCATGCTAATCTTTTGCTGGCTTTGCCATTCAATAGCTCTCTGAACACTTCCAGAAGTACGCTCTGTAAAAAAGTGGTTCGCCTTTATTTTACTTTCATGTGCGGTGTTGTGTGTCATTTATATACCTGTGTAGGTGTGCGCACAGGTGTGCCTGTGGGTGTGGAGGCCCGAGTCTAACCTTGGATGCCTTTCCCCAACTTTAGTATTTGAGACAAAGTCTCTCACTGAAATGAAAAGTCATTGGTTAGCTTAGACTGGATGGCCAATGAGCTTCTGGGATCAGCCCGCCTCTACCTTGCTCCCCCTGTGCTGGCTCACAGAAGCAACACCTGGCTTTTTAATGTGTGTTCTGGGGACCCAAACTGGGGTCCTTTTGTTGTGGGCCACCTCTCCAGTCCCTTCCGTTACTATTGTTGTTGTTATTTTCAGAAGAGGATCCTGGTACAAGAGGGCAGAAGATGCCACCCCCTAAAACATAAACTTATTTTTGTGAGAATTGTACATACAGGAGAAACTCTCCAAACAGAGAAGCCTGCTCCATACTGGAGATGAACATCCATGAAAGAAACCTGTGAGGTCATCTCCTCCATCCGTCAGGAGCAGGATGGCTGCGATCCGGAGACATTCTTACCAAAGAAACCCTGGATTTAGCTGTCCTCAGTACTGCCCTCATCACACGTCTCTGGGCCACCACCCATCATCTGCACCATAACACACCCCCACCCCTGTTCTGTGTTTTAGTTCTAGATGGTGCTAGAGCCCTAATTCTAAAAGCACTCCTTTGGGGTTTACAGATGTCTCTGAAGATCTTTTATATATTCGTGATGTCTGTATGAAAAGGGCAACATTTCTAAGCAAGGCTGAAAAGGAAGAGTTGCCTTACTCCATAGGGCATATAACTTTTATGCTTTTCATTTTAATATTTTATTATGTGTTCTGGTGGTATAACTTATTAATGTCTCTAAATAACATTAATTATTTTACTAATCATAGGCTATTTTATAGCCACATGGCAGGGTGAGCATATATCTTGATTGAAGTAATTTGTGTTTATGTGATTAATTATTACTATCAAAACATAGTAAAACTGAACATTAATAAACAAAATAAAAATAAGCCCGTCATGCAAAATATAGCTTTTGCCTCAAAAGGATGAAGCGAGGGTTCACTCTAAGCTGGATAAGGATGACCACGGTCTGAGAACATGGATCAGGATTTTTCTGAAAGAATATGTCTCAACATGGAAGCAATTACAGAAACTTTCATAATTGCAGAAATGAGAGAGAGTCAGAAATCAGGGCATTTATCAATACTTTGCTTCTTATGCATTATTACCTTTAAAAAGCAAATCTCTGCATGTTGAACTTAGATGAATATTATATGATCATAGATAAGTGAACAATGAGGGCTTGCCTTCACTGATTAACAGTAGCTAAACATCTTTTCTTAGAATTTTGCTATGAAATTGTTTCATCTTTTATTTAACGCTTTCCCCAAGATTCTTTGCTATTTGGTTTCAAAGTTAAAATCTCAGTAGATATGTAATTTTAATTCCTCTCACAAGCTTAACAGCTGAGCCCTACTCATGCATCTATAAATTATAAGAAAATAAGATGCAAAAATCATGAGACTTCAGTGCTAGTATTTTTTTCTATAATATAATATATATTTAATTAAGTGCACAAAGGGAAGAGAGAATAAGACTGGTTCCTGGTGTAAGCTACCATATTGTTTTTAATTTATTCTTTTCAGAATTTTGTACATGAGTACTCTATTTACATAATTTCACCCCTTCCTTTCTTCTTCCAACTCCCTGTGTTCCCCTACTCCCTTTGAAATCCATGGCCTTCTTTTCTTTAATTATTATATAGATATATAATATATACAGATATGTATATATAAATACAGATTGCTGAGTCCATTTAGAGTTCCTCATATGTATGTGTGTTAAGGGATGACCGCTTGGGACTGGATAGCCTATCAGCCAGCTCATCTCTGGAGAAGAGTAATTCTCCCTATCTCAGCAATCACTTAAAGGTGCGGGCTTGTGAGATTCCCCACATCCACTTTGGCATGTCAACCGGCACTGAAATTGGGTAGGTATGGTTTAGACAGCCATATTATTGGGACTTCATGGGTGCAGCTTCCCTGCCACATATATTTTCTCCATATAATGTTCTTTGAGGCCTATGTCAGTAAACTCAACCCCCAAAATAAATTGACTAGAAAATAGTAACTTTCAAGATTTTCTGTCAGTTGTCTGAAGACAGACCTAAAGATCTTCTTGTGTAACTGGCACAGCCATAATGATTAAAGGTACTTTACCAATTTTCACCATGATGTTTTCTGTTTGGGTTTTGGGGGTGCATGGCCATACCTGATTAGTTGAGATCCCCAGAGTCGGATCTCTAGCCCAGGACTCTGCTAACACCATTCGTAGAGAGAAAACCTGAAAAAAGAAATAAGTGCATGTCAAAGCTGGCATTTATGGGGAAAGGCACCAATATCTCAGAATAGTGCTGGATACCAAGTGGTCAGAATGGCAATATGGGTCCAGGAACTTGAAGGGTGTCATGTAAGGAGGAGTGAATGTAGACCTGTCCAACTGAAATGCTTCCCAACACAAGCTGTGTTCCCAGGGGAAAGCATGTTGAGTCTTTCCTATCTCTTTATCCTCTGCTATGGGTCTTTTAAGAAATGATCTTTCTATTGCCTTTGATTTTATCTTGTTAGGTCTGTGGTTCTCCAGCCTCCATCCTCAGTTCTCTAGGGAACTGTGGAAGGAAATGGTGCTCGCCATCTTCCCTGACTCTCTAGTCTAGTGCTTGGCCCACGCTCTCCATTTGGACTCCTTGTTTTAAATGGACAGATAACATTTTCTATTTACCACCCCACACATCCTACTAAAACACAAATAAAGAGGATAAAAGCAGAGAAGTTTCCTAACATGTGTTCCTCCTGAATATACTAGAGAGGAAGGACATCTCATGGCATGGATGTTTATAAGAAGAGACAGATGAACATGAGAAGGAAGCATGGGTGTATATCCATCCAGGCTTTGTACAGTGTGGGAGGACCAGAGAAACAAGGGAACTTGCGTTTTATGCTCAGGATTGATACAGGGCAGACAGCTGGGCAGAGGGATGATCAACCAAAATCTGACACATCAGGAAATCCTATCACTCGCTTCAGACAAAAGACAGGACTTAGACTGGTGGAGAAATAACAACTGGAAGTCCCCAGACTATAGACACAAAGGCACCTTCAATGGAGATGTTGCATTTGTCATTCAGAACCACTGTTCATCTTTTTAAAGGTGCAATCAGCGAGAAGAAAGGTGTCTAGAGGGATTTCTAGCTAATTGTAACATGGATTACAAAATATGTTAGAATCAGGTACTACGGTTTAATCCCATTACTTCTTACATCAAGAACAGCTGGAAGCTATCATAAATTTCACTTTACACATGGGTAATCTCTTACTTTTGTATAATCTCACTATGCTCTCACCTTATTGATGTAAGGGTTAATGACTTTGTACTATGAATCTCTTCAGACTTTTGCCAGTTTTCTTGTTTGACACAAGTCCATGTCTAGACTGTCAACAAAGCCCAGAGCTCCACTGTCTTCCAAATTGCCACTGCTTGTTGACTAGGCATCTTTTTAAAGAGTCCAGGCAGTGGCCAATCATTCACAAGAAGGATGCTTGAGGTACAAGTCCTGTAAGCAGTGACATTAACAGACATATTTATTTGCTAGGAACACCATAATGAAACACCACAGACAGGAACCTTCGATGATGGTGATTTGTTTTATCATAAGCAGAGGCTAACAGTTCAAATTCATTGTCAATAGATTTTGGGAAAAGGTTTAACTGTGTGTGAAAATTTAAAATTGCAAATAAAGATTTAACATCTGACTGTGCAAATACCCTAGGCTTGTTGCCTCCAAACACTTCATTTTTATTCACAAATATACACTGTGTAGTACTTAGAAGCTCATATTTTCCCTTAAAACCATTTCTCTCTACTTTTTTGCTATAGGAACTGTTTATAAAGATTTTTAAAGATAAAACAACCCATTAACTCCTGCAAGAATGCTATTGGCTAATAATAGCTACGATTTTATTAAGTCCCATGATACAGCATTGTTGCTTTGTTTTGTTACAGGTATTTAAAAAATGATTTTTTTTCAGAATTGGTCCTTTATATGAAGACTGTTTTTCTCATTAATCCGCATTTTCCTCCTCTCTTGTTCTCATGCAACCTGTAGGATTAGAAAATATTAATAATAATTTGATCATGGTAGCTGCCAGACAGCTTAGTATTTAAGATTCCTAATCTTAGTTGTCATTGCAGAATTTGTGAAATAGCTTTTGCAAATCACACAGTAAATGCCAGAGCTGGGTTCTAACCTCTGTCCGCCCCTGAGCTCAGTCTGCCAGGCCATAATGCTTCTTGAGTTCTTCCTCTGTGCTGCTTTTGGGTGTAGAAGTTCATCCCCATTCATGGATATGCTCAGTCTACAATGCTACAACTGTAGTTTTAAAACTACCATTTTATTAGTTTATCCCTCACCAGTTACAAACTGTTATGAAATAGCATCGTTTATGTTCAGGACTTTTCTGGGTCACATTCTTTAAGACTGCTTCTATTGACCTGCCTTTGAGAATCATAAAATGCCTGTGGTACTGCAGAGAGATGCTGCCGTCTTTAAGACATTTGGCATGGTGGTAGAAGTTAGGCCAGTGGGTGCATGCCTGCGAAGATGGTATTAGGATCCCAACCCCTCTTCTTCCTCTCTCTTTGTTTCCTGGCCTCACAAGCTGAACAGACTTCCTCTACCCGCATCCCTGCCACAGTGTTCTGTGCCGTTACAGTCCCAAAGCAGTGGCGCTAAATAGGCATTGAGACTGAGCCACCTTCCTTCCTTTTAAGTTGGCTATCTCAGGCATTTTTAAAATAGTCATAGATGCTTACACTGAGGTAAATAGGAGAAAGTTAAAAACAAAGACAGCTTAAATTGGATAGTAAATATTTCTTTAACCGTTTAAGTAAACTAATAATTCTGATTAGCGAGATGCCTGTAGAAAGGTCTCTGTGTGGTCCCCAAAGAGCGAAGGCAGTACCAAGCCACACTGAATCTTTCTTTGCTCTTTGGTGATGCTGACCTTCATCTCGATAAGCTCCGTGTGTTGGAGCTGAGTCTCAGACGGCAAGTCTCGCGTGATTTCACTTACCGCAGCCATTTACACTTGGAATACTTCAACAAAGAATCAATTAGAAGTGAGCTATGCTTCTGAAACATTGATAACTCTTTTGGGGGAGTATGTGAGGAATAAAGCCCAGAGTAACACATGTGGTGGGCATGAAACATGAAGAGGAACCACTGATGGTACACAGGTCTGGGAACAGATTTTCATTGATTTATTGCCCTTTTGCAATGGAAATTAAATGCAGGTTAAAGGAAGTCCTTCAGTCCACAGAATGGAACTGAAGAAAGTCATTACTTCCTCGCTTCTGTTTAACAGAGATGTTAATCGTCTTAACTTCTACATCTGGATTATTTTACTATAGATTATTTTTATAAAGTATTGAAAATATCTACTAAAGCTTTGGACAAGCAATAAGAATTTGTTTATACACATTCTGCTCTTTTTTATCCACTATCTCTATAGGGTAATTATGATCTTTTTCTTGATCTGTTTATTCTCTATTTCGTGTGTCCTCTGAGACACGAAATTGTTTAACTCTGAGAACTTTCTAATTTCTATTTGTAGCTCTGATCATTCTCCTAAGATGTAGATTTCTCTCTCTCTATCTCTCTCTCTCTCTTCAACAGATTGCTTGACTTGTCAATCCAGATATCCCATCAATAGCATGAACTGGAGTCCAATAGTGACTTAGCCCCAGCCACACCAAACAACTCGTGCCCCCGACCTCCCACGTGTGTCAATTTACTACTAAACTCAATCAGGTGACAACTGAAACCTCATTTGTATTCTTCTCTTTCCCGCCCACAACTCGCCAGTCACTGACACCTTTTCCACATCTTTCAGGTCCTCGTTTGTGTGACCGTGAATGAGGGATGGGACCTTTTTATCATCAGAGCCCTTATTTATGAAAGAGGGATAACGACATTCTTCACGCCTTTGGATTTTCATGCTGAGTCTTCAGAATGGTGTGCCTGCATCAGGGTGCAGCAAACAATACTCCTCTTTTCTGTTGCCTCTGCCTAAATCCAGCCGTTCTGTTTCTCATTTATGTCAATCCAGTGCTCCTGACTTGTCTGTCTACCCTTTGCTCCTTCATTTTCAGATCAGTTGTATAGATCAAAAATGACAGAGCTGCTTAAATCATCCATCCCCACTCTCCGTTTTGGTTTTTCAAGGCAGGGTTTCTCTGTACAGTCCTGGCTGCCCTGGAACTCTCCATAGACCAGACTGGTCTCGAACTCTGAGAGATCCGCTTGCTGCTGCCTCCCAAGTTCCGGGACTAAAGGTGTGCACTATCACCACCTAGCCCATGCCTTTCAGTAATAGTCTTGTTATCTCATTTCATCGGAAGATGCAGGCAAAGTTACTTTGTCTGATGTCAAAGACACTTATGAACCTTCCAGATTTTTCTTTCTACTCTCCTCCTACACCCAAAATTATAGCAGGAAAAAGTGCCCATCTCCTTACTGAGAATAAATTACACATTTTCAACTGTTGGATTTTAATTTTTCCTCTCATTCAAAACGTTTTCTTTCCTGGGATTGATTAAAAAATAAGACATGAATCTTTGGATATAAGCTATGGTTAATTTTTAAATGAGGTACAATATTTGTTTTCTTATTTTTTTAAATAACATGAAGAAAACTCAACATTATGATTTTAATTAGCTGGAAATGCTGTAAGGTGGGAAAGATCCTTTTTCTCACCTGTGCCCACCCATCCTTGCCTCACAGCTGAGGACCATGTAACACAAGACAAGCTAAGAGGAGAACGCACATCAATTAATTGAATGCAAACTTCATATCATACAGAACTCTTCATAAGGAAACAAGGGCTCCAAACATGCTTTAATCCTTGTATTTTGTTTTGCTGGGTGTGGTGATGAAGTGGTAGTTGTGGACAAGTCTGATTAGATAAAGATGACTCTCTAAGGTCATGGCGGAGGAGACTAGCGAACTTGCTTCATCAGTGTGCTGGCTTGCTTTCTGTTGCTGGCTAAACACCACACTGGGGAGAAAGGGTTCATTTGGTTGACATTTCCTGATGACAGTTTGTCATTGAGGGAAGTCAGGCAGGAGCTTGAGGAAGCTGAAGCTCCCATGGAGGAATGCTGACTATGGGCCTGCTTTCTCTGGACTTACGATATTTTTCTTATATGGTCCAGGCCCACCTGGCAAGGGATAGAACTGACCACAGTGGGCTGAGCCCTCCTACAACAATTCCAAATGCCCCTCCAGACATGCCTACAGGTCAATCAGACGGAGGAGGCTGCTGCTCAGTTGAAGCTCCTCTTCCCAAGGGCCTCTAGTTGGTGTCAAACTGACAAAAGCTACCTACCACACTCACACTCTTCTCTTGGTCTGTCTTCAGAAGGGAAGGTGTGCTTCCTCGGTGTAGGGGGAAGCACCTATGGGGTGAGTCTCCTCATCTGCTCCCAGGGAGAAGGAACTGTGTTTCGAGGGAGTGAGTCAAACTGATTTTCCTGGCCTCTATTTTTCTCAAATGCTAATGTGCAATATTTGGGAGTGATGCATTCTGAACTCACTAACGTCATATCTGGAAGCTGCCATTAATAACATGCTTCTTCATTTCTCTCTATAGTCCCTGAACCCCATTTCTCTCTTTTTAAAAAAAGCTTTCATTTAATTCAGTGTTTGCTTTAAAAACATGTTTATTAGTTAACCACAAAGAATTCTCTGAATATTTAAAACCATTTCTATGTTAACTGTTATTGGTGCTTTCGAGAGGCCCTAGTGTGCCAGAGGT
The DNA here is from genome assembly GCA_004026605.1 of Ondatra zibethicus. Lineage (NCBI taxonomy): Eukaryota > Metazoa > Chordata > Mammalia > Rodentia > Cricetidae > Ondatra > Ondatra zibethicus. The sequence goes on along the minus strand of PVIU01023276.1, from coordinate 11,578 downwards.
GGTCAGCGAACACACGTTACAGAAAACTATCTCTAACCATGGTTTATCAGAAATAAAATCTATAAGAGTCTCATTAGCAGTGAAGGATGAGCCTAAACATCCTTGAGTAGTCCCCTTTGGATATGTTCAAGAATTGTTCCTCTGGATTTAGTTAGAGCTGAGAAATGTGAAAACATTATTTAGTTGTTGAAATGCCAACAACAACTTAATGCGCACCATTGATCTGAATGGCTGTTTTCCCACATGTCAACACTTGCTGTGTCTGTGTGTGCAGGTAATGTCAGAGATGCAAACCAGAGGCACCTTGTACAAGCTGGGCATGTGTGCTGTGCAGGTGCTAACCCATGTCAGGCTCTGTTTGGCTAGTTTTAAAATTCCATTCTGTATATTTTGCCTACTCTTCCATTGGTCTGCCTACTCTTGTTTTCATGGAAACATATTTCTGTCTGTTCATGAAGGTGGAGCTGATCCTTTCCCTCAGTAGTTGCAAGTCTTTAAGTTTTGAGCACACCTAAACATATTTTTGTTCTTCAAAATGTTTGTGAGGCCAAATTCACCAATCTTTTAAAAAGGGGTTTTTAAAGTTTATTTATCTCCTCATAGAACCTTTATTATACCAAAAGGAATCCTATTACTTTCCTTCAATATTTAAAAATTTGAAGCCTTTCCCTGTTTACGGGCAGTTTGTTTATGTATGGTTTTTTGTTTTTTGTTTTTTTTTTTTTTTAGTGAGATCAAGATGCTCTTATGTACTATACCTATCTCTGTTAGCAAATCTTTGACAGCAATTTTCCTTTCAGAATTCAGCATGCAAGGCTCCTGTCATGTTGGTTTCACTTTTCATACATATTCAAAGTTCATCTTTGACTACAGATAGTTTTGGGGGTGAAAAATTACAGTATGTGGCTTGTGTTTCCTTAGGTATAACAGTGTGCCAATGATTGGTGAAGTAGCCAGAAATATTTTGCAGTAGAAATTGTCCTCTTTTGATCTGGGAACCCTGGGAAGCCTCAAAATTCCTGGCAGCTTTCATGGTTATAAATTAATGTAAGGATGGAGTCATGCATGTGACTTGATTGATTATCTCAAGGGAAAAGCGACATCAGGTACATCAGCTGTGGAGGGACTCAGCACCGGAGGGCATCTTAGAGAACATCCTGGCCCAGTGTCTACAGTTATCAGTGAGGAAGCAGGCTAGAACATCCAGGTAGAAGAGTGTGACAAAACTTCCATCGTACAGATTACGTGATAGAGACCTGTCAGACCTAGCTGCAAACTCTATGGTCCACTGTGCTGACCTTTCAAAACTCTGGCACTTGGGAAATATTTCAACCTTTGAGACTGTTTAGAATCATATTTCAAAATATGAGTGACTAGATATAACTCAGTGGGCGTACCTCTGAACCTACTTCCATCTTACCCTCCCCCATCCTGGACCGCAGAGTAGGAACTTAACTTTACATTAAAACAGTCTTGTTTTTCTTGTTGTCAGGATACTTTCTCTATGCAACCCTATGTTAGTCTTTCTTGAAATCGCTCAACATAGTAATATAGATAACTTCTCTCTAGGTTTCAGGGACTCAGTTGATTCTGTGATTGCCACATGACAATGTTTTCACCCTTCATACCATCTTAAACTTTCATGGATGTACTATTCTCTTTTCTACAGCAATTTCTTGGTAAAACCCCAAGGCAGTGTCTGGCATATTATAGGCAATCAATAAACTTAGAAAACATTTGCAAGAGAAATTAGTTCTACTATTTTGTAGAGGAACTATAGACTATAATGTTTATGTATTTTATAGAACTAAAGGGGGCTGAGGTGGGTGAGGTTCAGTCAGTAAAGTTCATGTGTAAGCCTGAAGGTCTCAGTTGTGTCTGTGGCATCCAGATGGAAGTCTGAGCACATCAGTGCACATCTATAGCCCCAGCACCACTGAAGCAGAGGCAGGAGGATCTCTGGGAATCACTAGTCAGCCAATCTAGCTGAGTCTATGAACTCCAGGTTCAGCAAGAGACCCTGCCTCAAAAATAAGGTAGAAAGCAACTAAGGAAGACAAAATGATGTTGTCCTTTGCTCCTCACTTAAACATGCATGTACACATAGCACACACATATTCGTAAAATAATGAGGAGTTATGAAGTCCCCGTGTGCATGCAAATAATGCTTGTGGGCATATAAATGCTAGATGCTTTGTCTGATTATTATAGATTGCATACCTGTACAGAATCATTATATTATGTCTCAGGAGTATAATTATGTTTATAAAATTAATATAATAATGTTGGTCACTTTAGAAATAGGCTACTCATTTATGAATAGATAATGTTTCTTACCAAAGGATATGCATGCTCTAAAAATGATCACACACACACCCAACAGCGCCTTACTCACATGGTTGCTTCTATGCCAGCTACTAGGAGCTGTTTTGGGGAACTACGTGTCTGGCCATATTCCAGCTCCATGATACAGGAAATGGTCATAATCTCTGCAGCTGCAAGCTCTGGCCTCTGGGAACGACATGTTTAATTGAATGATTTTCAAAGTTAAAGGGAAAAAAATGCAACCCACAGAATGAACTTTATTTAAATAAAATACACAGTTCCCTGTTCTCAGGCACTCAGAAAGACCCTGGGGAGGGAGGTCTTGGGCCCTTTAAAGAAACGCTCACTTGGCTCAGGCTTGAAGCTGGAGCTTGGAAACCGCATTTGCTCACTCTGATTTCTTTTCCCCCGGAAGGAGAGTCATGAAGTAGGTTAGACTCTACCTAGAAAGGTCCCAAGAATGTCCCTATTTTGAGATCCCTTTGTATTTTAAGACTTTTCTACATCAGGTAATTCCACTGGCCAAGTTGGGCATGGGCTCTGTGGGGTTGCTACAGCTCTTGGCTTTTCACTGGTTGTGCTACAGCTTCCGACTGAGTTCATCAGTCAACCTTGCAGTGGTCCACAGTGAGGTCCTGGTTATGATGAAAAGCCAACAGGCATGACCAAAAGACAACAGATTGGAGAAGAGTTATTACTCGCATCAAGTAAGGAGGTCACTGGACGCACTCAGAAGCAGCATTCTCCTACTGAGGAAGCACAGACATTTTATCCAGGATGCTGTACATATTCCCATGGAAAAGCCACAGTATAGGGGTGGCCAGTCTCAAACATGCTGCCATCCAGATGTGTGCTTCTGAGCATGCTTGGTTTAAAGTTAACTGTTGTTCATGAAGGAAACAAATTGAACACATTGTTGCTTAACTCAAGGCCAGGGAGCACTTGCTCAGAAGGTTAAAATAGATAGGAAGACACGCCCAGTTTCTTCATTGAGCAATGTTTTATGTAGTGCCTGAGAGATGGCTTCATGGGTAAAGGCACTTTATGCTAAGGCTGGAGACTTGGTTTGATCCCCAAGACCCACATAGTGGAAGGAGAGAAGTGACTCCTGACATTATCCCGTGACTTCCTCATGTGCACCATGAGTGCCCCTCCCCTAAATCACTGTAAAAAACAATTTCCAGAAAGTTCGACTCGACAGCTAGGCATGGAGGTGTATGTCTGAACTCCTAGCACACAGAAGGCCAAGACACAGGACTGGGAGGGAATTCAAGGCTAGTTTGGACGGAAATAAGATTTTTCTTTCAATCTTAAGAAAAAGAAAAGAAGCTTCTAGCTGAAGCTAAAGGCATCCATGAGGGAGCTAGTGCTGAAGGACCATGCTGCTTCTTGCTTAGCTGCTGATAGCCCCTGCTGTGGGTTCAGTGTGGAAGGCCACGTGTGTTTGAATGCGTCTGCTTCTTGATCTGCCAAGATGTGAGCAGTCTGTGTCACAAGCTCCCTCTGCTACAGCCAAGCCACCCCAGTCCCTGCGTCCCTCTGCCTTGAAGACTCTTGTGCCCAAACCCTCAAGCTGAAATAGATTGTCCATAGTCCTTATGTCACTTTACCAGGAAGTTGATGAAACCTCTGCCCACTGTCCTTCACAAGCTATAGCTTTCATTTAACAGTGGTGCTCCTGGTTTGCTTTGTGAGTGTGTCATGAATCTAGGTTATTATTATCATTGTCATGATATTTCCACTGAATGAACATTTAGAACAACAATTCTCAACCTTCCTAATGCTGCGACCCTTTAGTACAGTTCTTCATTCTGTGGTGACCCCCAAACATAAAATTGTTTCATTGCTACTTCATGACTATAAGCTTGTTACTGTTATGAATTGTAATGCAAATATCTGATACCCAGGATATCTGATATGATGCTATCCCTGTAAAACGGTCATTCAACCCACAGGTTGAGAACCGCTGGTTTAGAAAGTTCAGGTGAAAATTTATGCTTGTTCTTGAACCAAAAATTTCATAAAAATTTTACATCTTAACATATGCAAGTTATATGAATAGCACATATGTGAATTACAAAATACTCTCTAATGTAAGAATTAGGCTATCAAAAGTTCTGGACAGATGCTCTGACAGCCCAACTGCATCTCCCTTTATCACCTGGAGGTGGTTAATATTCTGGACCTGTCTTTCCTGCCCTTTCTTTTAAGTCTTTGTTAACGATGGGGATCTTCATTTTGCTAAGTTGGAGACTTTTGAATCATCAAACTATATATAGCCTTCTTTGACTTGCTTTTTTTAAAAATAGATTAAAATCTAATATTCCATTTATGAGATCATCTCTGTCACTGTGAAGAGTTGTGGTCTTTTATTTTTATTGCTGTTATATGGACATAAACTTTTTTTTGGCCCACCCTCTTTTGCTGAGTCATCCCAAATATGTTTGTTTTGTCTTTCTTAATTTTGTTTTTATCCATACGTAATACCTATGTGAGCATTTTGTATACTTTCTGAAATGGATATGCAAAAATATTCTCAGATTTAAGAATGGAGTTGTTGGGTTGTAGTGCACATATATGTTCAACCTTAAAAGATAATGCTAACGTGTTTTTCAAAGACCATTAAAAACCAAACAGTTCTCATGTCTCCTCATTCTTGATAGTATTTCAAGCCAGTCTTAATTTCTTCCTATCTTCCTGTCTATAAAATAGATTACCATGCTGCCTTTAACCTCTTAGATTTGACATTCTGGGTTGTATAGTATAAAGTACACAGGTATGCATAGACTATATGAATCTTTACCGAAGGAACATGCGGGTTGAGAGACTGAGTTTTCTAAGGATCCCACTAAGTGCTCCACGCTCCTGTTAATTCACTTCACAGTCAGGAAGAGTCGCCTCTGCCTCCCAGCAGCGCACACTAGCTACATCTGTATAGTTTTGACGTCGGTGTGCTTGCTCGCTCTGTGGGTTGGAGATGCTTGCATATTGTAGCATGTGCTGTTAATTTTGCATTCCTAGTGTCACTGTAACTATTCTGCTTCCTCTCTGTCTTATCACCCAGCAGATCTGCGACAGATGTTCAGAACTGCTGCCCTAGGCAGTACAAAAATTTGACTTCTGTTGTCCAAATGGAAAACAGTGAGAAGCAAGACACAGATTTGAAGAAATTAAAAGTCAGAAAGACAACGGATCATACTAAAAACGAATAAGAGAATAGTGCCTCATCCAATCAGCTGAAGTTTTGAATAGAACATGTATTGACCTGCCTAGAGTGACTTCTCTAGAGACTGCCAGCTGTACCAGGGTTTGGTTCTCCTTGATGCTTAGCCTGCTTGCCCTTACTGAAGAATTTGAACTGTTAACCTTTCTATTTTCACGATGAAGCCTCTTATGGCAAATCTCGCTGTATAAATATACACATCTCCTTGTATCGGTCTTGCCATCTCATCTACCCACATTTGTTCTTTCAGCTCTGATTCTCTGGAGAAGTCTCACCTAATGAGACTTCGGTGTTTCTGAGGTGACTTGAATTTGATCCCTAATTTGATTTGATCAGAGAGACTAATGGTCCTATTTCCAGTAAATGGAGCATTGCTGGTGCATGGCATGATCAGATAAGGAATGATACTTTAAAACCCTGTCTCTTAACCAGTATGATATTATATGACTGCTTCTGGAATAGTAGATGATGGCCCCGGAGTGAGGAAGGAAAAGAATAAGCTCTGGGATTTGAATTTTATACCTGAGTGCTTCTTCAGTAACTTAGTTTGCCCTGAAGGAGGCCCTTACCTTCCAAAGCTACAGGGCTTGGGTGGTTGAAAATTAATCCAAAAATCTCATTCAGCAAATGACTGAATTACAATGTAGCTTGAATTTCCAGGCTTGAAAGTTGCATAGTATTCAAAGGAAGGCATTGTTTACAAAGGAATACTTGTGTCTCACATCAATCAATTCCAACAAAAGATAGAGAAGGATTTTAATAATTAAGAAAGGGGGTTGGTTTATTGGTTAAAAGTGTATACTGATTTTCCAGAGGACCTGAATTTGGTTTTCCAGAATGTACAATGAAGAGTTAGCTCACAATCTCCTGCAACTCCAGCTTTGGGGAGATCCAATGCCCTTGACCTCCACAGGCATTGCAACCACATGTACAAGCCCACTCTCACACCCATATACTCATTAATTACAAATAATAAATCTGAAAAAACATCAATTGGATAGGAGGATCTATTTTTAGTTACTAGCCATTTTCTCCCCCTACCAAATAGGCTTACAGATAAAGTGGTCATCGGTCCAGGGATGGAGTTCGTTCATGGACCCAAAAATATACTTCAGCTCCCCAAGATTGACATATAAGCAGTCTCTGCTGAGTACTCTATCTGTGCTGAGTCCCAATATGGCCCCATTCCTTTGGATGATCAATTAGCTACCTGGTGGCAGGTTAATTATATAGAAAAAAAATTGTTAGTTCGTTCTTGGAAGAAAACATTTTTGGTTACATAGTTTCCCTGCCAACAATTCTGCTAAGACCTACCATCTGTGAATCAACAGAACACATTGTCTGCTGTCATGGTATTCCCACCATCTGTGAATTAGCAGAGCACCTTGTCTACTGTCATGGTGTTCCATATAGTATCACTTTGATCAAAGAACCCACTTTCCAGTAAATGAAGAAAGGAAGAAAGGCAATGAGCCCATGTTTCCAATATCCCTGCTCTTACTGTGTTCCTCACCATAGCAGGCAGATTGAGTGAACAATAGACTTTTCATCATCCAATATACTTCAGAGTAGAGTGTTTCTGAGAATGTGCAAGGTCCTGGGTTAAAGGAAAAGGGATTAAGTACCATTTAGGTGGAAATACCTTATAAGGCTCGGAAAAATTTCTTTGGGAAGGTTCATATGTTCTGAGTAATAATCCTGTATATGCTGCAGCTTTTGTCATCATATGATTCATGGATTAAGGAACTAAAGGGTAGAAGGAATATCATCCAAGGAATCAAAGGGAAGATCAATCATCATCCAAGGAATCAAAGGGAAGATCAATCATCATCCAAGGAATCAAAGGGAAGTTCAATCCCTTTCTAAGGATTTCTCTGCCCCCTTGTAGAGAAGCGTCAGTGCCCTACTGCTTGTGCACAGGAAAAGTTGTGCCATGTTTGGTAGGGTTATGACTTTATTAGGGATCAGCATGGCTTGTGGCAATGGCTACAGAAGCCAAGGTGACATGGAGGGAATGAGGACTCTGACCTCCTCTCTTCCCCCTTCTCTGTTGCTGCCAGGACTCACCAACTTACTCATGCTATCCTCAAACTCAGTAGCCTGGACAAGCTTTGAATTTATGATCCTCCAGCTTCAGCCTCCCATGTAGCTGGGAACACAGACCCATCCTACTAGATTTAGCTGTTTAGCTGACATTTAAAGTGGAGAATGTTGAGTAAACAGATTGCTCTCTGTAATGATGTGGCAGGTTCCTCCAAACAGTTTAAGGCTGGAATAAGACAGAAGTCTCTTCTCTGCTGAGCAAGAGCCCTTCTCCAGGAGGCTGCTTCTGTATTCTATCTGCATTCTCAGTTCTTGAATCTCTACTCCTGACCCTTATGCTAGAACTCTATTGGCAGCCTACCTAGGTATCTGGGCTCTTGTTCCTTAGAGGCAAACTTGGATTTTCTGAATTCCCAGCACATGTTGGCCCATACTAAACCAAATCCACATTTAAAATTCTCTCTCTGTCTCTCTCTGTCTCTCTCTCTCTCTCTCTCTCTCTCTCTCTCCTTGTTTGCTATCCCCAGCTACCCTAATGCATTCCTTTTCCAGATCTTTCTTGTGTTTTATTTCACATAGCCTCAGTCTGCAGAGTGATTGAGAACATAAGAGTGTATCTGTAAAATAGAAGTGGCTTCAGAAGACAAGGGCAGGATGCAAGAAGTTTCGAGGTGGGGCAGCTATGTGCAGAGAAACTGGGATATTTATGATGAGAAGCTCACGACTCTTAACTATGTTCCTGCTCTTCATATTGGAAATTGCAAACACTGGGTCAGCCTGGAAAGAATTCCAAAGGAAGTTTGTAATCCAGAAGATTCTTCTCACTTCGGTTGTGTAAAGAACTTTCTGTTTTTTTCGCTCCCCTTTAAGCTGGAGATAGATATATTTTCTTTTAGGGCAGTGTCTACAGTGCCTCAGGGACCAGGTCCACACAGACTCTTCACAAAGTTGACTTCATTTTGGACAGCAAGTTCAGGGGGATTCATCCTTGGGGAACCGAGGAAGAAAATGTTTCATTACTGAATTTCTGAATGTAAGACTCCACCAGTTTGTGTCCTGCTTGACTCTCTACAGATACAGGAGTCTGTCTTCTGGTATCCATTTTACAGATACAGGCAAGTACTCTCTCTTTTCTCCATTTGCCTGAAGCAAGGCTGCAGCTACCATGTCCTTTTCCCATCAGAACTCTTCTGCCGCTCAGAGTTGTCGGGCGTATCTGTAATCCTATCACCTGGGACGCTGAGGATGGAGGATCACACGAGTAAGGGCAGCATGGCCTATACAATCAGAGGTTGTCAAAACCAAAAACACAAATAGACCTAATTTATCTGGGAAAGGTGTTTCACTGTGATTACTCCAGTCACCCTGGCTGATTAAATGCCTTGTCTTTCAGCATACCTGAAGGATTCTTCTGACCCCATTCTTTTCTTTTATAGCTTATTCGTGTCAGAAATTTCTACCATGACGATTGCTCTTCAGGGATTTGGGCCAATGGCTCACTCAATAAGAGCCCTTATCACTCAAGTATGAAAACCCAAGTGCAGATTCCCTGCACCCATGTAAAGCTGGACGTAGTGACAAGTGTCTGTAGCCCTCATGCTGGGAGTAGTCAGACGGATCCCTAGACCTTATTGCCAGACAGTCGAGGCATTTCGTGTATGATTAGTGAGAGATTCTGTCCTTAATAATGTAGAGGGTGATAGGGGAAGGCCCCTGAGGTCTCCATAAGTGTGCATATGTGTGTGTACACTTGCAGGGACATATGGATGTGCACACACACACAATGCAAATCCATATACATAGATCACATATGACAGGAAGGAAAGAAGGAAGGACAAAATAAAATCACACCCAAAAAGGTGAGGGGACCAAACTACAACCAAATAAAAGCACACACAAAAAACTGTGGAGTCCATTATATTTGATCGACTACTACTACACATGAGGCCTGCCCACCCTGAGGTTGATGTAGCCATTGTCCCTCTAGAGGAGAAAGTGATTTTCTGTTTTCAGGCAGGCAAAAATGATATTTCAGTTGTTAACCTCCAGTGGCTAGGTGTCCTGAAATCAATAATGGAGATTGGCTGAAAACTAGAGAGAGACCTTTCTTATAAAAAAGCTTATGCTGTCTAGGGAAAACAGCAGGGGTGTGAGGGTGTATGGACATAGTAGTCGAAGCTGGGAAATGATTCTTCTTCAGAAGGAGGTGTCAGAGGCTTCAGAGTCAGACCAGAAGTGGGAAATAAACACAGACTTGCAGAGGGAGGCAGAGCACTTCTGTGATGCCGGCAGACAGCTGTATTTTTAACCGGGGATGAGCGATATGGTGGGAGAGCGTGAAAGTGAGCGAGACGAAGTCTAAAGAACCTGAAGAACTCAGGTGGACTCCTCACATTCCTCAGGCATCTGTACAAATAGAAATCTTAGAAATAATGCTCTCAATAAACGGAATAACGGAAGCGACATATGGTCTTTGGAGGGAATTAGAAATATGAACGAGTACTTTGTGTTTATCAGCCAGCACAAAAATAGACATGAACCAATTTGATGTCTTCTGGTTTCCAGCTCATGTAGTTCTCTGGTAATGGAAAAAGAAAATTGTGATGAGAGCTACATCTGAAATCCCCTTTCTTTAGTTGAAATGATTTCTTGGTGAGTTAAGCCAATCTACAAACAAAGAACAAGAGATTCAGTACAGGAATAAGTGTCTCTAATCTGTCACATTTAATGCTGGTTTACTGATTCAGCCCACTTCTTCCTCGGCGCCTGTGTACAGCTTTTAGTTTATACTGCCTGTGATCAGTACTAATAGAACTTCATATTAGTTCAGGAACACATTATACTCCTCCTAATTTAGAACCCCAAAGATTGGTTACAGCTACGACATTTCTGCATATCCTCATTTTCAGTGAACACAAACAGTTACCTTTTATAATAGACCTCTTTAATGGATGTTTTCGGCCTACTGAGCTGAACTACAGAATGAGCTGCTTTTAAATGGAACTATAAAGACCTGACCAAAAAGACATCTGGAAGAGTTGACCCCAGGAAAACTGTAGTCTCCAACTTTACCACCTGACTCATACTATAAATGTTCTCTCTAAAGTCTGATGGCAAACCAGTGTTAAATTACTCAGGGAGTAGCTTGAACTCAGATGCACAGAGAACCAGTAATTAAATGTAGAAATAAGTTTGGGTTAGAACGTTAGAGCCAGATGTGGCGATGCACACCTGTTGTTTTAGCACTCAGGAGGTGGAAACAGGAAGATCAAGAGTTCAAGGCCAGCACTGGCTACACAGTGATTTAGAGGCTATTCTAACTAAAAACAAAACAGAAACAAAATTGAGAAAGTTAGAAAGACCATGGGAGCCAGTCAGGCCCCATCCTCTGGCCTTATGAAGATATGCTATGAACACTTGTGGATGAAGAGGCTGGGGCCTGAGGCCACCCAGCTAGTTAATGGCCAAGGGAGGACTCAATCTCGTGTTCTTATCTTTGGTACATGTTATTAACAGCTAATAAAAATGAAAAACATGTTTATGATATCTTAGAAAAGGAGACATGAAGCCCCAGTATAGTAAATAACATATTCAGAAGGGAGACTGACAGAAAGAATAGCTTCTCATTTGTGTTTATGTTCAAATTTTCTTTGCTCTATCTCACCTAGTCATCCACACCTTCAAGGAGTCTGTGGAGTTCCTCCCGATCCAAACCATTCGGCTACGATGTTTTCTGCTGCACCCACATTCCTACAGAAGGTTCACTGGGATTGTTGAGAGAAAACACGATTTCCTCCAGTGTATTTTGTAAAGACTCTGTTATCCAGTGTGTATTTTGAAACATCACTGTTGTTATACAGGATGTAAGACTTAAGAACAAAGTGAACAAAGAACAAGTCCTGCCTTTTATTGTTAGCAAGAAGTCTCCCTCAGTCTATCTGTCTGTCCCGCTCAGTCTGTCTGTCTGTCCCCCTCAGTCTGTCTGTC
>PVIU01023275.1:0-27717 GCA_004026605.1 Ondatra zibethicus | reverse complement strand
ATGCAGAAGAGATAGGTCCTGGTGTCATTGTTTGTGGGTTCTCCAGATGGATACATTTTAAGCGGATCTATCCGCATGCATTTCAACCATTGGTATCATCCATCAATTCACTTCATGTGAAGACTGCAGCAACCATGTCTCAAGCATCCTGGGATCTTTAGACACCCCAGTGGTCATAAGCTGTTCCTGGTACAAAAAGCACTATTAGAATGGTGGCTTCTAGTCACACACTGGGACATTGGGCAATGAAGGTGCTCACGGATCCTGAGCACTTGACTCTGAGCAAACTGTCCATTATGATTTGAATTAAAGAGACAACACCCTGTGGATGCCTGGCCCAGCCACAGTGAACTTCTTATTGAACTAAAGACAGCACCTACAAAATAGAACTTCTCTTGAGCCTCTGGTATATCCCATTCCAAGATGAGAGAGCCTCCATCTCCTTCTCCCTCCTATATGTCTCATGATACTTTCTGCCCTCTCCCACGAGGTAAGGAACCCTTTCCATTATCTGCTTTTGCTGCTGTGATGCCTTGACATGGAACCTCTGAAACCATGAGGTCCAGATGAACCTTCTTCCTGTCTACGCTGGTAGCCATCCACCTTCTGGACCCCCAAGCCACCTCTGAAAATGTCCTGACGACAAGCTGAGAGATCAGGGATTATTCAGGGAAGCTTAGGGCCTGGAGTGATGGATCAGGACCTGAGTTCAGTTTCTATTACCCGGATAAAAAGCCAGGCTCAGTCGCACATATGCCCCTAACTCCAGTAGGTGGAGATAATCAGGATCCCTGGGGCCTGCTGGCTTCAGCTAGCTTTAAGTTTAGTGAGAGAAATTGAGTCTCAAAAGAATATGGAAGGGGGTGGTAGAATAAAACATCTTCCATTCTCCTGTATCATCAGAGTACGAGCACTGGCATCAGTGTGGGCACCGGCATATTCCTGTGTATGTGTGCCACACACATATACTACATACACCCATACGCATATGCCACATCCTCCCCCCCACATACACACACACAGCATGCACTGTTTGATGTTTCGACCACTGCCATTTATGAGAGTGTACCCTGACCACCTTTGCTGTCTGGTCTCCTAATGGTGACATCCCAGAACAAAGTCAGGACTCAGAGGTTCATTCAGTTAGAGGAACTGTCAGAAATTTCTTAACATTAGAGGCTCCTTGCCACCATTAGGTCTATTCACATGATTTTAGAGTTCGGGGACCATAGGTATAAAATAAAATGTCTAGGGATTCCTTGTTTCATAGAGTCCTAAGATATTAACGAAAGCCACACATGGTTTTACAAATATGAAATCCACAATAAAGAGCCATCCCAGAATGCTTCTCATCCTTTTGCCTTTATGGGTTTTTACTCTCTAGTCAGGCTTTCCTTTACCTCCCGACTTCCTGGGCTATGACACCACTCCCAATTTCTCCTTTGCATTTCTAGTGGTTACTAATGGATACAAGGTAGAATAGCTGATGGCACTTCAGAGATTCACATTCTAATCTTCAGAATCTTGGAATAATTTCATGATGAGAGAGACTGCAGAGATGATAAACATCAGAGCTTGGAGGTGGGTGATTACCCTCTTCTATCCAGGTAGAACAAATATAATCTAAATGGTTCCTATAATAAGGGGCAGGGGGGGACAGACTTGAAGAAGGAGATGCAAGATGGGTGTAGAGGTCAAAGTCCAGATGCATCTGTATTGCTATCTCTTAAGACAGAGGATTGGAAAACAAGTCAAGGATCTATTGTCCTCTACAAGCTGGAAAAACCAAGGCAACGGATTTTTCCCTAAGATTGCCAAAGAAACCAAACTCGATAATCGAATGAAAAAAAAATGAAATAAAAGGAAGAGGACGTGATGGCTTTTAAAGTATGGGGAAGATTTTTATTGTAGACATAAGTGAGAAAGCTGGCATACACTCACATACACACACAGGGAGCAAAGGAGAGAGAGAGAGAGAGAGAGAGAGAGAGAGAGAGAGAGAGAGAGAGAGAGAATCTCTAAGAGAAAAGTTTTGAACTTTTATTAAAGGACATAGGTGTTACGGATGTATTTTCAAGGCTCTGTGTTTTCAAGCTAAAACTAAACTTTAATGTATATTTATGGTGCTGGGAATTGAACCCATGACCTTGTCCATGCTAGGCACATGCTCCATCACTGAGCGCTACACCTCAGCTTTCCATTTATCTTTATTTCAGTTTTTTAGTTTGAGAGAAAGTCTTGATAAACTCACTCGGTAGCCCACGCAGGCCTTGAACGTATAACGCTTCTTGCCTCAACCCAGGATCACAGGCCATGTCACCAGGTCTGGCAAACAAAATTTTAAGAAAATATTTTGTCTTTTAGAAGCTTATTTCACAGCATGTCCTTTTCTGGAGCTTAACTGCAACTAGAATTAATGTCAGAAAAATCAAATCTTAAAAGACCACTTGGTTGCTTTGGAGCTGGGCCTCAGACAGCCACCCTGGCAATCTCTGGCAATCACAGCTGCCTGGAGTTGATCTCCGGTGCCAGGTGGTGCATTATGAGACATGCCATCCTATGCTGAAGAAGATCATGGAGTGTGTCCCTCCTCCCCAAATGGACTACGTGGGAATACTCATTCTGCCACCATTTCCATTTCAGTGCTGATGGGAAGAGGACATAAAGGGAAGGGGAACTGGAAAGGCAGATCATATGCCTTTAAGTGAGCATCTTCTCCCGGGATTCCTCCTTCTCTTGGTAAGGCACAGAAAACCCTCCCCGCTGTGGTCTGCATCAAATCCTCTTCCTTATCTGACTCTTTTCTCCTCAGTCAACTTCAGTTTGATGAACTGCCTTTGTCTCCCTAGCGATTCTTGCTTATGTGCCAATCACTCATCAGTTCAGCGCTTTCGTTTTGTGTTCTTTAGCTTGTTAGATTTGAGCTGCGCGGCGTCATTATTTGTAGGGATTTTCTGAGGGCAAAAACTTCATCTTAAGTTTTCTTTATTCATCACAGGACTCCCCAGAGCATCTCAGGGTATCTGTTCCATCACAAGTGGTGGTTAAATTTTGGCTTTGAGAAGGCCTTTAGAAGGAGTTTCAGAAAATTTCTGGCAAGTCCCAATGGTTCTGACTCCTGCAGACTATTTATGTGTATACTTAATCCAACTATAATGTAGCCATTGAGGGATTATTATATGCCAGAAAGTATGGTCGGCCTAGAGAAAGTACAGATCACTAAGGAACGGTTATTATGTAATGGGGAAACAGTTGCAAATAGATGGCATGGAATAGTAACTCCAATCCCAGAATAATTACACGTGTAGGCTCTTTAAATAAAAGAAAAATTTCAAAACAGTGTCCAGCAAAGCAGCTGCCACAGTAGAAAAAACAGCTGCTGGTGAGAGGCTGGCCGCACTCTCCTCTCTGTGCTTTGAGTATGCACCCCAATGTTCATTCAGCTACTGTATATAGATTCAACTTGACTCGATGTCTGGGGAGAATCAGGATTCATAAACAAGCCAAAATCCTTCCTTCAAGCTTGAGCTTTTCTGGAGAGACTTAGCAGGAACAAAAACCAGAGCCAAGTTACAGCCAATTCAAGATACAGTCCACTTGAAAAACATTCTAGTGGTAGAGAGGTAAGCACACTTCCAGAATATTCTTGCCAACAAGAACGGAAATTTTCAGATGTTTGCCTTGATGCTGTTAGAGATATGCTAAGATTAACTACTTTTGGCATTTCCTCCGACATCCGGCTCTGATCATCGAGAAGACAAATCCTCTAGAGATCAGCTTTTGAGTGGGGACATGCGCGTCAAGTGCCACCGATGGTTCCATCCATCTATTGATTGTATCGGCTTGTCCATAAACTAACATGATTTGCATTGGGGACTAGACGAATGTATTTTAAGCTGAACAAAGGGCACATGGGTGTATCATTGTTTTGTGACCAGTGATTTATTTTTAGGACATTAAAAACATTGTCCCAGCACTCTGTCTACTGGGTAAAGGATGGCCTTTCCCATCCTGCTCCTGTTTGTTGTTAAATGTGTTGTTTTTATAAAGTAGGGATGCTTGTATCAGAAAAGCTGCTGGATTGTTTCTGATAAGAACATATGTTTTCAAAAATAAAGTCTATGAATGTTTTATTTTAAAACGTGCTTTTTACAGTGCAGCGTAATCTGCAGATGGCGCAGCTGATATGGCTATCTCACTGCTTGTTAAAGAGTTTATTCTACATTAAATTGATTCCCAAGGGCTGTGTTTTTCAGTGCTGTTACGACCACCAACCTTTCTTATTGAGAAGGTCAACAGGCCTGATATGAAGTCTTGTAAATCATCAGCTCACTCCTTCTGTAATATCTACTATGTCCCAGTCCACACGCCTTAAAAATTATAAACCATAGCAATACCGTCTACCAACCAAATAAATCAGCTGCTATAAACATGGCTTTTCTTTTGGTGCTAGACAGATTCATTTCTGAGCACCTCACAGGATTTAACTGCCTTTAGCACCATAGGCAGAACCCTCTTTTTATTCAAGTATCGGAGAGCTGGCATGCAATCTGTTTTCAATACCTCAGGTACACAACTGGCCCTATGACACTCACCGCGGATCCCAGAAATTCCGAAGAACAGATGTAAACAGTGAGCATTATGATCTTTCCCATGTTTTTAGTTGATGTCAAATCTCCAGTTTTACTTATATGCCATGCTTGTGTATATGGCAGGTTGGGAGACAATAGGGAGCTGCCCCTGGCTTTTCAGTGGCTGGATTTTATTAGATATTCTTCATGGGTGAGTTTAGTGAGTTTCTGCTCTAGTCTCTCCTCATTTTCCATGAAAACTGTTTCTGCCTGGGTATCTTTCATTGATAGGTCGGAATTAACTAGATACCTGTAAACATATGGGTCATGGATCAGAGTGTAGCTGACTGGGAGAATAGCAGAGCCTAGTCTCCACCCCAGCACTGGAGAAGCAATGAATACAGGGATAGGATAAGGGCGGGTAGAAGTACAGGTAAGGACAGATAGATGGTGACCTGGAACAATGGAATATCCACATGAACTCACTCCCACTTCTTGACATTTCTGTCGCTTGCTCATTGATTGAAGAGTAAAGAGCCTGTGTTGGACTTGGAGCATGCCTCCCGAAGAGGGGACCCTGAGGGGCCTTTTGTTTCCTTGAGAAATTTTGTGTTGTAAATTCATTTGTCAAGATAGAAACATACTCAGCTCTGCTTTCTAGTTTTATTAGCTAAATATGGGGAAAGAAGAAAAGAATCACTCAGTCAGGTTGGGTAAAGATTGGTCTAGGAACAGAGGGTGCAGATTCTGGTCCTCATTCTGTCATTGATTAGACTGGGAAGTCTCAAAGTCTCTCTCTCTCTCTCTCTCTCTCTCTCTCTCTCTCTCTCTCTCTCTTCTTTTTCTTTCTTGAGACAGAGTTTCTCTGTGTAACTTTGGAGCCTGTCCTGGAACTACCTCTGTAGACCGGCCTGGCCTCAAATTCACAGAGATCCACCTGCCTCTGTCTCCCGAGTGCTGGGATTCAAGGCATGCGCCACTACCGCCTGGCCCTGAGTGTCATTCTTAACTGTCTTTCAGCATGAAGTAACCACTGATTCCAGGAAATTCCCCTCCTAGGTGATAGCTGGCTTCCTCTCTGGTCTGGTTACATTTTTATTGTTATTGTGTCCATATATTTATGTAAATCTTAGTTCCTAGAAGGTTCCAGCTCAGCTGATAATAATCCCGCTTTTGTAAGAGAGCAATAAAAGCAGCCAAGGAAGTGTTGATCATTCAAGGACAATGGAGGTAGCACATTCCTTTCCTTCCAGGCTTGCCCTTTAATAGAAAATGATGCTGTAAATAGGAATGGGCCCTTTAGCTAGAAACAATTCAAGGATTGAATTCAATAAAAAAATTCCCTTGGGTTTCTGCATGAAAACTATTGAATTGGCTGTAAATGAACCAAAAGCACCTTCTACTTTTTTTCTTATCCTTTCCCATTGTAAAATCCTTGATTTAGTTTATTAGACATTAATGAATCTCCATTGACTTACCTAACTGGTATATTTAAATATCCATTTCATTTACAGTTAGGTATTCAAATATCCTTTTCATTAAAAAATATGCTCAAAAAGGAATATAACAGCTTGTTCAGCCATTCTTAATAGCTCCTCCAGAGACTCTCTGTGCTCTCAACTAAATCCAAACTTGAGGAATCTCATTATGAGAGAGCATTGAGTCAGTTCAATTGCTCCTGGAATCTGTGGTGGCCTGTCACGTCGCTCGCACCATAGACTGTGCTAATTTTCCTTTTGCTAAGTCTGTACGCGGCTCTCCTGATTCAGGATATTTGAGAAGTGGGGGTCTGGCCACTCTCAACTCTCTCCGGTTGAGATATAATATGCACACACAATAGGCAGAAAGTGTGCTTGTGCTCAGTGTGCAGCTTAGGTGCTTGCACAGCGGCAATTCTCAAACTGAGGGTCTCAACCCCTTTGGGGGAACTGAATGACCCTTCCACATGGGTTGTGTATCTGACATTCTACATATCAGATATTTTCACTATGATTCATAAAAGTAGCAACATTACAGTTATGAAGTAGCAACTAAAATAACTTTGTGGTGTGAGAAACTGTATGAAAGGGCCACGTTAGGAAGGTTGAGAACAACTGGTATATAGCATATTGTCACCTTGATGAAGGCAGAGAGCCTTCTCTGCATTCCCAGAGGTACCCTATGCTTTTCCCAGTCAGTCCTTTACCCCAGAGGTAAACACTATAAGTAGAATAGTGATGTCCATCATTTTTGATTAGCTTAATTTTGTGTGATCTTTGGCTTCATATAAATGAATCCTATATGATATATGTTTTTGCCTTTTCTTTTACTTGCCATAATATCCATGACAGTTGCCTACCTTGTTATATAATATATAGCATCTTTTTTTTAAAAGTCTTCTTTTTTTCCCAGCTCTCTTGAATACCCTGGAACTCAGTTAAGTCTCTTACCACTGTACATTTAGTAGGCTTGGAAGGTAGACTACGAATAGAACCACTAAGAATATTCTGTAATATGTGTTCTGTGATGTATGCACTCATTTCTTTTAAGTATGCATTTTAGTATAGTCATGTGAGTACAGGCAGATGTTGTTAGACTATAAATAGTGAGTTCCAAAGTGACTGTACTGGAGTAAACAAGTTCAAGTTGTCCTGCCTTCTTGCCAACATTTGACATTAGCAGTCTTTTAAAAACTGTAGTCATTCTAGTGAGGGAAAAGTGCTGTGTCTCTGAATTTACTTTACAGAATACTTCCCAAAGTGCTATTGTTGTTTAGAGCATTTACATTCTCCCCAAAGCAAAGCAAAATAAAACATGTACACATACACATTTGTGCGCACACACACACAACACGTGCGCACGCACGCACACGCGCGCACACACACACACACACACACACACACACACGAGTCTGCTTGTTCCATATTAGCCAACTACTTCTGGGCATGGAGCCTTCCCTAAAATGTTGTTAATATACCAGTGACATTCCATTTGGGAAAACTGATAATTTTTCTTTGTCAGCAGATATCAGTTGTGACTAGTTTCATGGTTAGGAATAGGACATTGTGTGCACCTCCCCTTCTCAGTGCTGGGATCACACCTGCTTTCATTTCTGCAGGTCTTGAGCACATTTACAGCCTCTGTGAATTCACATGTGTGTCAGTACTATTGTGCCTGGAAGGTGTTGTTTCCTTTGAGTCACCCAGCACCTCTGGCTCTTAGAATCTTCTCATTCTTTTCTACATATGTCCCTGAGTCTTGGAAGGAAAGTTGATAAAGATACCCCATTTAGAGGCGAGTGCTCCAAAATTTCTAACTCTCTGAATGTTGTCCAGTCATGAATGTCTTTGCCAATTGTCACTGACTAAAAGAAGAAGCATCTCCGATGAGGGTTGATGAGTCACTGATGTTGACAGAGGTTTCTGTCCTGCCTGGTCCATAGTTGTTCAGTCCCAAAGAAACACCCAGAGGTCTACATTAATTATAAACTGGTTGGCCTATTAGCTCAGGCTTCTTATTAACTCTTATATCTTATATTAACCCATAATTTCTTGTCTGTGTTAGCCACTTGGCTTGGTACCTTTTATGGGTGAGGCATTCTTATCTTGTGTCCTCTGTGTCTGGGTGACGACTGCAGACTGAGCCTTTCCTCTTCCCAGAATTCTCCTGTTCTGGTCACCCCACCTATACTTCCTGCCTGGCTACTGGTCAATCAGCATTTTATTAAATCTGTACAAGTGACAAAACTTTACAGATTACAAGGCCATTGTCCCACAGCACTTTCCCCATTTTTTTTTCAAAACAAGAACTCTAAATCTAATCTCCTTGGTTTAGGTTTTTTTTTCCTGACCATTATCCATAACAATTTGTAACCAACACTCTAAACAAAGACAAGCATCCATAATCCATTTTTTTTTTTGGGGAATGTGGGTGTAGTTTTCTAGGCTACTTCCTGCTGATTGGGAACTGATAATCTTATAGGGACCTAAAAAATTTTTAGGATTATGGTCAAGTCCTGATTGGTATATTCTGTGAGGCTTGATCCTCTCAGTCAGCAGTCTTGAAGCTGTTCTGGATGTAGAACTCTGAGGAAACTCCAACAGAGGTCTTCTAAAATGTTGGATTATCTGGGCCATTTGCTCCTATTGGAGATTCTTCAGGGGGTCTTCCCTTGACCAAAACTGATTTTTCTTTTCTTTTTTGTGTGAATTTTATTTTATTTTTTCATATTCTTTTATTTTTCATCAAAAATTTACACTTCCTCCCCTTCTCCCAGTCTCCTCCCACTCCCCCACTACCCCTCCTCCCTCTCCGTGCTTCCTTAAGAGGGGACAGGGTACCCTGCCCTGTGGGAAGCCCAAGGCCCTCCCCCCTCCATCCTGGCCTAGGAAGGTATGCGTCCATATAGACTAGGTTCCCAAAAAGCCGATACATGCAGAAGAGATAGGTCCCAGTGCCATTATCATTGGCTTCTCAGTCAGCCCCCATTGGCAGCCACATTCAGAGATTCCGGTTTGCTCATATGCTCATTCAGTCCTGGTCCAGCTGGATTTGGTGAGCTCCCATTAGCTCAGGCACATTGTCTCAGTTGGTGGACCAGCCCCTCGCGGTTTCCTGAAGAAAAGTCAGTCAAAACCTGATTTTTCTTAACCCAGAATGAATCCACGGTCTCTCATTTCCTGTGGAAACAAAAGCAAAACCTCTTCTCCAAAGTAACATCTTTTGACTTAAATTTTGAAGTCAAGGTATTTTCAAAATATATATGTTGGATTAATTCAGCAGCATTTATAAGCTAATGTCTTTTAGCAGCTGTTGCTCCTTCCTCAGCCATAAAACAATTCAAAGCCAACACAATAACATGCAGTATCCAGATTCTCTGTGTATTTTCCATTTTTATGTAGCTTTATTTTAAACTCTATTTCTTTTATTTTTATTTTTAATTTTTTGTTTTTTGAGACAAGGTTTCTCTGTGTATCTTTGGCTGTTCTGGATCTCACTCTGTAGACCAGGCTGCCCTTGAACTCATAGAGATCCACCTGCCCCTGCCTCCCAAGTGCTGGGATTAAAGGTGTGTGCCACCATATGCAACTATTCTCTTTCTTTTTTAAAGGACTTTATCCTTTTTCTTTTCTCTCCCAGGCCTACATATATTTTTAAATACACTGTAAACCATTAGAGGTTTTCTTTGTCTGAATCTATCTTTACTGTATATCTCTCTTTTTCTGACTACACGTGTCTTTAATTTCCTAAGCAATATGGCTAGGATTAAAGCCATGGATTTGATGACTGGATTCACCCCCATTCCTTAGCTTTCTAAGAGTCTAGCCTCATGGCTGAGGTACTGGCCAGAGCCATGTTTATTGCCACAACTCTATGGAGTTTCAAGATCCCTGGCACCACCAAGAAGAATGCTGTCAGCTATTCATAAACACCATTTAAGTGTTTGGTGGTGGGCCTCTTTAAAGAGCTACAAGGTTTTTGCAGCTAAAGCTGAGCCAGGAAGCCTTTCTTAAATGAGACATGTTTGCCCCTAGCAAACAGTCCACCCAAGAAAATGCTGCTACCAAAAAACTGTGCTTAACAATGTTCTTTTGTGTATAGAATTAGTTCCCAATCTCTCTCAGGTTTTATGTGGATGTAGTTATCCACACTGGCATCATTTGTTGGCAGAGGTTTCTGTCCTGCCTGGCCCACAGTCATTCAGTCCCAAAGAAACACCCAGAGGTCTACATTAATTATAAACTGGTTGGCTTATTAGCTCAGGCTTTTTATTAACTCTTATATTAGCCCATAGTCCTTGTCTGTGTTAGCCACATGGCTTGGTACCTTTTATCAGTGAGACATTCTCATCTTGTGTCCTCTGTGTCTGGATGACAACTGCAGACTGAGCCTTTCCTCTTCCCAGAATTCTCCTGTTCTGGTCACCCCGCTTATATTTCCTGCCTGGCTACTGGCTAATCATCACTTATTAAAGCAGTACAAGATTATTGTCCCACAACACACTGATCTATTCATATAGCAGAATGTCATTAGGAGTCATTTTATTGCTATGTTCCATTAGCAAAATAGGAGTAGTAGTCTCTCCCTTAGGCCCATGACTTAACAAGTCCCAGGGTTTTGGTCACATTATCAGTGTCAGGTTTGTGTTCCATCTAATGGAGTGGCCTTATATCTAGTGAGAAACAGTGATTGGTTACTCCCATAGCATCTGTGCCACTATTGTACCATTACATCATGCAGGCAGGTCACTGTTATAGTTTTCAGAGTTGCCAGCTGGGTGATATTGTGATATTGATGATTGCCTTTCCCCTCTGATAGTGGGAAGAATACCCTCCAACACCATGAGTGCTAGTCAGTAGGGGTGAAGCTTATTTTGGGGCACCAGCTCCATTCCTCCATTTTCAGTAACATAAGTAAGTTGTGTCTTCAGCAATACTGCTTTACTATCATGTTGTAGAGAGCAACAGCCTTGACAATGGCCTGTGATGTTTTGGGAACTTCCATGAGACCCTTTTGCCTGGGACTCAACAAAACATAACACGATGGAAACTGGAGGTTTTATATGCTGTTGTAAGATCTCTAATTAGAGCATTGTCTCCCTCATTATATGGTGACTCTATTTATCTTCCTTTTGTATCCATATATATTTTAGAAAGCTTCTCCAATAGTCTGTTTCCATGTGGCTTTTCAAAAGGCTTTTTGTGTTAGTTATCCTTCCCCATGTTGTCTCCTTCACCCTGATATCCCACCCCATCCCCACTTAATCCTTCTATTCTGGGTCCCCCTTTGTTTCTTTATAACACTCTACTCTATTTGCCCTTCCATGGAGGATCCCTTCTTCCCCCTGGCCCCATAATAGCTACCCAACCTCTGTGGTTATTTGGATTGAAACATTTATCTAAGGCTTAAAAGCTAACTTCCTCCTATAACAGAAAACATGCAATGCTTGTCTTTGGGGGTGTGGAGTGTCTCACTCTAGATGATTGTTTCTAGCTCTATCCACTTCTCTGAAAATTTTACAATTTTTTAAACAGCTGAAAAATATTCCATTGTGTGAATGCACCACATTTTTATTATCCATTCTTCGATTGATGGACATCTGAATTATTTAGAATTTCTGACAGTAATGAACATGGATGAGCAAGTCTAGAGTTCTTTGGGTATATGTCCAAGAGTAATATAGTTGAATCTTGTGGTAGATAGATTTTCAGTATTCTGAGTAACTTTTATACACATTTCTGTAAAGAGTATGCAAGTTTGTACTCCCACCAGCAATGAAAAGGTTTCCCCCTTTCCCCAATCTTTGGCAGAATATTTTGTCATTTGTTTTATTGATCTTGGCCATTCTGATTGGAGCAAGAGGAAATGTTGAAGTATTTTTAATTGGCATTCAGGAAGTCACTTTTTCTAAATTGCTTTTTAGTTGCAATATCATTCATCATTTAAAAGTATTTTTAAAGATTTTTTGTTTATAGTTAGTGTTGCTTATGTATGTAAGTTTGCACCTGTATGCATGTGTATTGTATGTCCGTGTGTGTGGGTGCACACGTGTGTGCATGCGGATGCCTGACACTGACATCTGGTATCTTCATCCACTGCTCTTCATTTTCTATGTGGAGGAAGTCTCTCTTGGTGAAACCAAATCTCACCATGCTGGTGACCCTGGCTAGCCAGATTGCTCCATGGATTTATGTTTAAATGAGCTGAGATTACAGACAGGTTGCTACACGCACCTGGCATTTCTGGAGTTCCAAACATAGGTCCTCATGTTTGCAAGACAAGTGCTTTCCTTGCTGGGCCACCTCCCTGGGCCTTACTGTGCATATTAAACATTTTCAATTTTTCTTCCATTTATCTATTAAGAGGAAGTTGCTACCCTTTCCCTCCCCTGACAGGAGGAAAGACAAACTGCAGCATTATGAGCAGCCCTGGCTGACACAGCAGTTCTCAGAGGATAGCAGTCTTCCCCAGGAGCAGCACTTTGTAATATCTGCACCTGGTTTTAGTTTTCACAGTTCACGCATCTGCTATCTGAAAGCCAGGGGCCAAAAATCCTGTAAACTCCTGAGTTACACAGGATAGTCCTGCCACAGATGCCTAAGTGTCAGTATTGTTCTAGCTGAAATACAGCACGCACGCACACACACACACACACACACACACACCACATACACACACATACACACACACACCACACATACACACACACACACACACACACACACACACACACAGCTGCAAAAAACCAAATAGAATTCCTTGGGGGAATGGGTGGGAATAGAGAGCTAGAGATAAAAAGGAGAAAAAGAAATTTCCACGACAACACTTCAAAAATTAAAAATATTTCAAGCAGGAGGGCACAGAGGTACCTTAGCAGGGATGGGCTTTACAGTATCCCATTAGACAGCCAGGTGTTATGACAGTGAACGAATCTGCACATTAACTGGCTCTTTGCATCTTTTGTTAACAGGTCTGTGAGGCAGTAAGAGATCTTACCTGTAGAGAATTGTGTTGACTGAATAAAATTGTCTGTTGGGGAAATGTCTGAGTGTTTGATATAATGGCAGCTCCCAGGGCATGAGAAATAGCTTGCAGGATCTCTATTAAGTGGAGTTTGGTCTTGGCTGTGTCCATGTGCCACTCAAAGGTGCCTACTCCGCATTCTTTGCTCTGTCACCCAAAAATGTAAGGCAAACACTTGCTTTGCATAGTGTGCATTCCAAGTTCCAGATTCAACAAATGAAAGTATAAGACACCTAGTTAAGTTTTCCGTTTCAATTAGAAATGGATTTGTTATGTATCTGAATTTGAAAACCAGTCGATCGTCCTGTTCTTTTATCTGATAGGTTCTTTGATTAATTTTTAATGTAAAGAAAGTAGATTTTTATATATTAACACTTTTTAGCCTTTTTATAAAACTGTTGTTTGTCTGAAGTAAATCAAAATTGGATTCTGACTCTAGATACAGTATTTTGCTCCCAGAGGACTGAACTCAGCTGTGGTTCTGGAATAGTCAGATGGGACTAAAATGAAAACAAAACAGCTTCTATGAATGAAGGCCCAAGGAAGAGAGGGGATGACCACATGTCTTTGAGCCTGCCACTGGAAGGCAGCAGTGATTCTTCGTGCACCCCACATCTCAGATCAAGGACAAGTCCAAAGCTGGAGTCTTGATATGGAATCTGAATCTCTGGAAGGCAGTGATGATTCTCTGTGCACCCCACATCTCAGATCAAGGACAAGTCCAAAGCTCCAGCTGGAATCTGAATCTCTACATTTGGCAAACATCCAGAGTGGCCCCTGGTGAGAACTGAACCCAGGGCTTTGCATATGTCTATGCTTGATTCACACTGAAGTCTGAATACCACCAGGTAAAGATTTTTTCCCTTGAACCTCCTGGGACAAAGTAGTGTTGTAGGGCCAGATTAAAAGTCAATGGTTTCTTTAGTCTTAGAGTTCATTTGGAAATATGATTGTTGCTTCTCGAATAAAGCATGTCCGTGAATTCCCATTTCTTTCCTAGAATCTCCTCAGACTCGCTTTCCTACAATGCTTGGTGCTGTGCTTTCATTTATCAAACACTGATGGGTACCAGACTCTGTGATTCTTTTAAGGCAAATGCTATAAATAGAAACCTTATCACGGCCTTCTTGAAGGACAGTATCTTCATTTTCTTTTCTTTTCCATTTCCATCATTCCCTGTATTGTTGGCAGTAAAAACAATATCCTGTTTTATTTTACTTATTTGTCTTCCTGTCTCCCATGGCAAATATCTAATTTGTTACTAAATGGTATTTATGGGTTTGAACTTGTTGTTTGCTGCATTGCCCCAGCACTGGGGTCCCAGGATGCACTGACAATATGTGTGTATGCTTATCAAAGTGCCCTTGGGAAATGAAATAACACACAGAGCTCATTCGCTATTTTCCAACAAACTTCATAACATTCTCCCTGATTCTATCCTTTGGATAGATTTCTAGTTTATCTTATATGTGAGAAGTGACCTTATAACCTGTGTGTGACAGTTGTTTGGGTTTTATTAAGTGCCCTGCTAGCTTGTGATATAGGGACATTACTCATAGATATTTGTTGGCTTCCCCAGTAAGCCAAGAAAATTTATTTTCATACATTTAACTGCAGTGTCTTTCTTCTCCCGCATGTCACTTAAAAGTAGTTCATAGTATAAGGAGCATGCTGCCCATTGTGACTAAAGATGAAGGGGAAAGAGATAGATTGCCATAATGGGTCAAGGAGGTAGAAACTTTGCAGCATATACATCTCCCAGGAAAAATTAAACTTGATGAAAATTAAACATAAATTCAAACCAAAGGAGGCCTTCTATTCTTTATTTTTTTAGAGAAAGACTCAATTCATCGCTCTTCTATTCTCCAGAGTATCAGGAACCAGGGGCTCAGAATGTGTGCATCCAGCTGTCTGAGACAGTCTGAGATGTTCCCTACAGGAAAACAAGTCATCCCGCATTTTTTTTTTTTAAATTGTGACCTCTTAGTGGTCCTTTGAAGTTCTGCTGAATTTCTTTCATATAAAAATATTCCACGGTCAAGACAATTCATTAGGGGTAAATTCGAGAGTAAATTTTTAATCACGTACTAGTTTTCCTTTTGTTGATAATTTTCTGTTGTACTGAGACTCATTAGTTACTGCTTGGTAGATTCCACACAGCTGAATATGAGAAAAAAACCGACAAAGCTGTCTTCTCTCATATAACTCTGCAGAACACTGTCAAAGCAAAGGTGACCATTATGCTTTCTCACTCAGGCCTGGTACCTTAAACTCTATTCTCCCAGCAGCTAGAGTACGTGTGTGTGTGTGTGTGTGTGTGTGTGTGTGTGTGTGTGTGTGTGTGTATTTGGGGAGAGTAGGTGCATGCGCTGTGTATTGTGAGCTATCCCACTTATGTCTGACAGCAAGGAAGAGAGTACAGCCAGCTCAGACACGATGTTAGGTGATGGCTTCCTGCCCAGGCCCTCTTAACACCCAGTTGGACTCAGAAATGCATGTGATGACTTGCTTTGCATTTTCTTTCCTTGTGTTTGCTTTTCCTTTTTACACAGATGCCTAGGAATTAGAAAGAACAGCACATGATCAAGGAGTGTGATAATGGGGCATGCTCGAGTTTCTGGGTTTTGGCTTCACAGTATTAAAATGGAAAGACTATGCTATAAATGTACAGTAATAATTGAATTAAAGGCAAATGATGTGTAATGGCAAAAGGATGGAAGCACTGCAGATGGATGTTAGTAGGTGTGTGGCTGAGCAATCACTGAAGGTCCCCACCCCAAGCATGACAGAGCTGTGACTAAAACAAAGGAGCCTTCAAAGTGGGTACAAATGTGGGCAAAAGGATACAAACAGCAACAGAACTACACAGATTAAGGGGAATGATCGTAAGTAGCTTTAAAATGGTTGAATTTACTGGTTTGTTAAAAGTATAAAAGCCAATAGGTGTAAAGGTCCTGAATTTCAATCAGCTCCCGAGGATCCATTGACTTCTTCAGGCATCTACAGGTGTCTGCACTTTTACAGGCGTGCAACCACCCGCCTCCACAAACATACACAATTGACAAGACGTCGTGTGAGCCAAAGTAAAAGGCGTCAGTTGGTCAATCTGCAAATGAACTGGAAGTCACTGTCTATAGAGCATTACAAGTCCGTAAAGCAAAAAGCATGAACTTTGTTTACCACTCCTAGAAAGTATGGTTAGACCGACCGCTTCATTTAAAAGTTGGTAATTCAATGTAAAGAACTAGGCATTTATCTTGCCAGGAGAATATGATGCAGGGTAAGGAAATAAATCTGGGTGTTGAGGGAACTTTAAAGGTGAATCTTACTTAGAATAAGGATGACATAATTCAAAATCAATTTAACCCTTTCATAAAATATTTGACCCAAGCAAGCATGAGGACTGGGTGGTAAAACACAAGGCAAATGATTTCATAGGTATCAAGTGTTGATCTTTAGATGCCCTGCTAATACCAAAGTGACAAGTTTGACAAGGGGGAGATCCTCATCACCACTCTACCTCAGTTAGCAAACTCACAGCTAGGAAACCCAACATCTTGGACCTCCTTATAGGATGCCGTTTGAGCACAAAACATTCCTCAGAAAACACTCCTGTTGGGTATCTTTAATTTGAGTTACTGCCTATTTACAAGTACTGGGGCTAAGGGATAAGGAAGATGATTGCAGCACACAACCAAATACTGGGACAGGTCTCATCTATCAGACAACAACTGGCTTGATCTCAACGTGCTCCTGGTTCAACAGCACAGCAGGGCAGAGTCTCAGTCCTGGGGGGTTGCTCTGTGCATGTTGTTATTTGGACTTGGGGTCATTTCCTGGTTTATATTCAGTGCTGCGCTAGTGTGTTAGACACATAGGTGCCAATAGTGAAGGAACTGGAGCACTGCTAATGGACCGAACACTGAGCAGGCGCGTTTTAAAAAGAATATAAACTAGCTTACTGTGGATTTGCTAGCCACACTTTTAAAGTACATCTTGATTAACGTCATAGCAACTTACTAGTGACTACAGGACTATTCCTTTGTCAATGCATTCTTCTGAATACACAAAAGCTTGTAGTATATGTGTGTTGATACACAAAGACCTGTGTGTTAGGATGACATCTAAGTAAATGTAAAAGATGTTTTTTTTTTCTGTGGTTCTAAGAATACTGTCTTGTCAGGACAACAGCAATACCTTTGATGAAAGTTGCCTTTGTCTTCACCAAAAGGTTTACTTTCTCTTGTGGCTGTATTGGATGTAGCATAATGAGTGTGTATATAATATTAGTTCCTCTGTTTTTAGAATAAAACTTACATAAGTACATTATTATTACCAGTGGAGTGTAAATAATTTAGCTACATGGGACTAGTTTTGCTAACCCTTTCGAAGCCTTAAAGTCAATGTTCTGAGTTATATAATATCAGTGGCCCTTGTGTTTTTTTATGTCCCTATACATGAGATCTGTGTTTATGATTTAAGTTGTTTTTCTTGACTGAAACAAAGTATCTGAGCTCCAAGATTTACAGTTATAAATTAATGTCTAAGGATGTATGTCTAAGCAATCAACTGTAGTTTTAAATAAAACCAAATTATGGAAAACCATTATGATTTCAAATGAGTCAGATATAAAAGAAGACACGGCAGTAGATGGGATCGATATTAATAAACATCATGATGAGGCTATGATTGCAAACACAGCCGACTTCATGCAGGTTGATCTTTCAAGTGATTTATATTTTGTGCCCTTTATTAACTGGCATCTAATGAGAGTTCTTTTTCACTGTATCACATCAAATGCTCCTAATAAAATTCTGCTGTTTTGCATGTACGTTGCACCTTTTCATAAAAAAATTTCAGTAGTCTTTGACTCACTAAATAAAGTTGTCACTCAAAGCTCATTTCCTGTTTAAACATGGGCAAGTTGAATAGATGTGAATTAATCCTGCATATTGTTTCCACTTGGTGAGGTCTCCAAGAGATCTTTGTCCTGACACCTTTAATGGACGCTGTGTGATGGACTCATTAGTCAATTCCTTATCATTTTTAAAAGAAAGATGTAATCTTACAAAGCTGTCCTTCATGCATTTGGAAATTATTGTAATTTATTCTTAAAACACAGTCAAAAATTAGGAATGAGGAGACTCCACTTTATTTGGATACCATAATACTGTAACAATGCATGCTGATTACAACGAGAGATCTAAGAATACCATTCTGTGCTGATCACTCATGTTACATTCAAAACTGGCAGCTAAAGCAGACACTACTTCAACCCAATTGTTTAATATTCTACCATGCTCAGAAAATCTGCAGCTGGGGAATGGAAATGTTCTTGACTTCATTTATCTGTGAGTGCAGGAAAACTAATAATAAATGACTTCTGGATACCATGCAAATCTCCCTAAATTCATGCTGTTGAGATTTGGATTTTAATATTATTTTGCACTGCGGTCTGGAATTGAGTACTTGGATTTGTTATCTTGCTGCATGCCCCTCACTCCCTGTCATTTTTCCTCTGCTTCACATGCTAATTTGATTAATGAAATTCCCATAAATGGATGGAAGAGGGAGGATAAAATGGATATTCGACAAATATTTAATTTAAGAAAATCCTGAAGAGTTTGCTATTCTTATTATATTTGGGTCTGTTTTTATACTCTTAATTAATTTGTATGAACTTGTCACCCACAGATTATCACATGAGAAATTTTGCTGGTTTCATCGCTGGAACTCTCAGAACTCCACTCTTGTAATGAAGGCTGTTTTGTTTTTGGATTCAATAGTAAGAAGTTCAGCATTGTTACTGTTAAGGACTCCATCCTTTTTTTTTCTTTTAATTGAAAGCCTCCTTTGGCTTTTCACTGTTAATTGGCTGTGACAAGATTCTAATCTGTGGTGAGCAAAGCCAGGGAAAGTAGAGGCACAGAAGATAACTGCTCTGTGACCTGAGGCACAGTATGTTCTAGTGTTCTCTCTGTGTCTCTGTTCCTCCCCTCTTCTTTCTTGTGTGTGTGTGTGTGTGTGTGTGTGTGTGCGTGTGTGTGTGTGTTGGGTTATGGGATAATGAAAGGCAGGTACAAATATTTTTTGTTTGTTTGAGAGATCAAGGTAAATAGAAGGCATATACATTGCATATGTTTGAATAGAAGCTCTGGAGAAGGGAGCCTGCCCGTGTCTAGACTTCCTGTGTTCTGGAGCAATGATTTGCTGTCAGTGAGGTCATAGCTTGGGTAATTGTCACACACTTACTTTGGCTAGGTTTGTTTTAATAGTTTCATCATATTGTTGTTTGAGCCATAGTTAAACGGCCAACTTTGAGACAGATCCTTCAACAATTTTCCCTCAAAAGCTCAACTCTTCTGTTATGGTTTGTACCTGAACTGGTCCCTTCTTGGAAGCTTAGTCTTCAGCTATTCGTGCTACTGGGAAGTTTTGGCCACTTTAGGAGGCGATGTCCTAGTAGGTCCTTGGGGACATGCCCTAAAATGGGATTCTGTGTCCTCTTTTCCCTCCCTCCATCCCACCTCGCTCTTCCCATCTCTCTGTCCTTTCTTGTCTTTTCCTATCGTCCCCTCCCCAATCAGGAGAACATATTTGCTCCATAGCACACTCCTTGTTGTGATGTTTTCCCCTTCACTGGCCCAGAAATTATGGATACAATGACCAAGGAAAGATCTGAACTTGTGAGTCCAAGTAACTATTTTCTCTTAGAAGTTGTCTAAGGTAGTCTGTCACAGAGTTAGAAAATTTGCATGTAAATTTTGATCTTATTAATGCACCCAACAGACACTTTGGTCTTTCCTGCTTTTTAAACTTTGATAGATGTAACATCTTTTCTTCCTGGAATATTCTTTATGGTCATATTTGTCTGGTAAACTGTTACTCTTACTTCATGGTACAAGTCATACAATGTCTCTTCTATGAAGATTTCCCTAATAAAACCCCTCCACAATTCCATGCCCAGAGCTGCCCAGTTTTGTTTGCTAATCACTGCACTGAAACACTGAACTGTCCTTAAAATGTGCCTGTTATTTGGAGAAGTCATTGGTGCTTAATCAAGTCTCATGATTAATAATCTGGATTTTCTGCTTGCAGGAAGGTGGGGGTTGGTGCAGAAAACAAAACCATGAGATGCTGTTACTAACTCCAGCCCTGTTAATAATGAGTATTTTTATTATAATACCCTTTCTGTTGCGTAGATACATCTGTGCTGCCTTTCCGAATTAAACTGACTCTGCCATAAATTTCAGAACAGTTTTTGAGCAGCTGAAATGTTTATTACACTCAATGTTTATGCAGTGCAGGGTGCAGGGAGTGGGAAGGCAACCGAGGAGAGGGGGAAGAAGCCACCATCTGCTAGGTATAAATGTTTGTGATGGGAGGCTGCCACACTAGGAGAAGCAGAAATACCCTATATCAGGAGCATCTGAAATACAGTGGTGGAAAACTGACTGAATGTGGTATTTATACTGCTGATAGAACAGTTAAACACTTCTGCTTCAAGAAAATAGGCTTGTAGGGGGGTCTGTGCTCGTCCCAGGTTTCTTTCAATCTGGTGTCTCTAGTCCTATAGGTGGCTATAAAAGTAAAGAGAACTGTTAATCCACTCATTGCTTCCATTTTTTTTGAAAATTACTACAGAGAAAAAAATATGTCTACCATGATCAGTTTAGCTATCATAGTCTACATCCACTTAACTCTTATATCCTTATGCATCTCATGGATTCCTATTTAATTTTTTATTCTTTGATTATTTCATACAATATATTTTGATCATATTCTTTCTCCTCCCCCAAATTCTTTTTTATATCCCCATGATTTTTATATAGGTATTATATATATATATTAAATATAGGACATAACCATCTGTTATATTGAAAGAAAATTTCAAAGTTACTTTCAAAAGACAAGTGAGCATCATAGCTGATGAAGTTTGGAAGAGATAGCAGATTTTTTCTCATTAATTTGTATGTCCTGGCATTTGTACCACTTCTACCATTCTCTCTCTCTCTCTCTCTCTCTCTCTTTCTCTCTTTCTCCTTCTCTACTCTTCTTCATTCAAAACCAACACTTACTCTTACTGACCATTCAAAAGGCAAAATAGTTCAGCCAGAAGTACTTTGCATTAAGTACCCCTGACTCTCTTCTATCCTAAAAGCTACAAAGGTGATTCCTTCTCTACGGTGTCAGGAAGTTATTCTCTGTCCTGGTATGATAGACTAGTACATAAGTGAGTTTTATTCTATCACTTTATAATTTTCTAATGAGCAAGACTGCAGGACTGCAGTTGTTTCTTTGAATCAACAAATATACTAAGGACACAAAGACAGAAAAGGAGAAAAGAGATAATCCTAGAAATTATAGGACAACCTAAAATGTAGACTTCTCAATGATTAGTATTTAATTAAACATAAATATATATCATTAAAGAGAAAGAAGTACGTGACCCATGATGAGAAGATAGCCAATTAAAACTGATCTAGAAATGAAAGACATGGCAAATATGCAGACAGAACCACAAATGTGAGCTCTAACTTTATCCCATACATTTAAGACTGGAAGAAAAATGGAGCATAAAAATTAAACATATTAAGTAGAGACATGGGGGAAATAAAAATAAATAAAAATTTTAGAAGTGTAAACATCCATGGACTGAAATAAATGCTAGGTTAGATAAACAATAGGTTCAAAAAGAAAAGATTCACAAGCTTGAATAAATAATAAAAAACCTGAGTGAAATAGAAAAGGGGGCTGATTTAACAAGAGCAAAGTAGGTGATCTGTGTGAGAACATCAAGTAAGCACACACACATGTATATGGAGCATCAGAAAGAGATGAAAGAGATATGTGGACAAGACTTGTAGGTGATAGAGTAGAGGAGATAAATGACACCCCCTGCTATCTCAGTCTAAAAGAAAAGAAGTCATTGGAAAGATGGCTCGGTGGTTAAGAGCACTTCGTGCTCTTGCAGAGAACCTGGCTTTAGTCCCCATCACCCACACAGTCGCTCATAACCATCTTAACTACACTTCCAGAAGATCCATTTCCCCTGTTGACACTGCATGCACACTGTACACACATTCATGTAGGTGAAATTCTCTTTATCAGTATCTATGTTGCTGTGATAAAACACCATGACCCAAAGTAACTTACAGAAGTCACTTCTCTTGAATTATAGTTCCACGGGGAGGGTCCATAATGCCAGGGGATTCATGGTAGCAGGCCACTGAAGCAGAACGTTGAGAAATCACATCTTTACCATGCATAGGAAATAGAAGGCAAACTGAAGAAGCTGGGTAAGCTATGGACTTTCAAAGCCCACTCCACTTATAAACGTCCACCACCAAGGCTCCACTTCCCAAAGACACCACAGTTTCCCAGACAGACTGTGGGAGTTTGAATGTAATTGGCCCCCACAATCTCCTAGGGAGTGGCACTATTAGGATGTATGACTTTGTTGGAGTGGGTATGGCCTCGCTACAGGAAGTGCGTCACTGTGGGGGCAGGCTTTGAGGTTTCCTATTCTCAGGATTCTGCCCAGTGTGTCTCCTTCAACTTCCTGTTGCCTAGAAGATGTAAGACTCCCAGTTACACCTCTAGGACCATGTCTGCCTACACACCACCATGCTCCCTGCCATGATGATAATGGACTGAACCTCTGAACTGTAAGTTGCTACCTCAATTAAATGTTTTCCTTTATAAGAGTTGCCGTGGTCATGGTGTCTCTTCACAACAATAGAACCCTAACTAAGATACCTACCAACTGGGGACCATGTGTTCAAATATGTGAGCTTATGAGGTACTCTACTCTCAAACCACAAAACATTCTTAGAATAAGATAAACCAAGCTTTGAAATGAAAGAGAAAAAGGGAAGGGGCTCAAAAGATGTGATAAGTGAAAAATAAATATTAAGATCAAATTTATAACAATCATATTGGATGAAATTGGTATAAGAACCTCATTAAGAAGAGACTGCTAGAAGCCGGGTGGTGGTGGCGTACACCTTTAATCCCAGCACTCGAGAGGCAGAGGCAGGTGGATCTCTGTGAGTTCGAGGCCAGCCTGGTCTACAAGAGCTAGTTCCGGGCTGGAGAGATGGTTCAGTGGTTAAGAGCATTGACTGCTCTTCCAGAGGTCCTGAAGTTCAATTCCCGGCAACCACATGGTGGCTCACAGCCATCTGTAATGAGACCTGGTACCCCCTTCTGGCATGCGGGCACACATGAAAGGAATACTGTACACATAATAAATAAATAAATCTTAAAAAAGAAGAAGAATAATTAAAAAAAAAAGACCTAGTTCCAGGACATGCTCCAAAGCCACAGAGAAACCCTGTCTCAAAAAACCAAAAAAAAAAAAAAAAAAAAAAAGAAGAGAATTCTAGATGGGTTAAGAACAGAAAACTCAATTTTGTGGCATCTGTTAGGCATACATTTAAAAAGATACAGAGAAGTAAGTTCAAGGAATGGGACATTCTGCAACTTCAATACCTGTCAGAAGAATATTAAAATTGCTGTCACCATCAAAGGGTGAGAGGGGTGTCATAATGAGCAGACAGACAAGTATCTACCCATTGCAAAAAAAAAAGAACCTCAGTTCATTTATTATGTACCTAGTAGATTTTTCAGAGTAGATGGTACACAGTGACAAGCAAGGAGAAGTAGGCAGGTTTATATTTTTAAATTTAGATTCCAATAACTAATAACTGAAAAATAAGTAGACAGAAAAATCAGTTAGGAATGTTGAGATTTGGGGAGTGCTCTCAGCCAATAGGATGTAGCCGATGTTCACAGGACAGTATACCCAACAGTTGGATAAGGAGCATTTTTTAAAAATCTGCCAAAATTAAACAAACTACAGATAATAAAATGTACCTCTAAATCTGTTAATGTACTCAAATCATGTAAAGAATCTCCTGAGCATTTTTAGTAACGTCTTTCATTATAGATAAAAAGTAAAACCCGAGTCTTTATCAACTGTTGAAGGAAAATTAAAATATAGAACACTCAGATGATAAAATAGTGATCATGCAAAGAAAAGCATTGATGAGTAGAGAAACATGGATAAGACTTAACCAAACATTCTGAGTGAAGGAAGACACAAAGCTGTATATAGTAATATCAGATTCATGTGAAATTTATAAGAACAGAAAACAGGTCAGCGTTTGCCTGGTATTTTGAAGTAGTAGTACTTGGCCACAGATTGGTTTGATAATATCTGGGGGCTTCTCAAAGTACTGCATATTTTAAATAGGTAGCTTTTATGCTGCGTAAGCATAATTAAGTAAAATTACTAAAAATACAAAGATGATAAGGGGGGAAAGTCACACACCATGTGCCACACAGGGTCACAGAGAAAATTGTGTGTCCCGGACCTGTACCTTTATGTGCACGCATACCTGTGTGTGTGTGTGTGTGCGCGCGCACACACACAGGAAACTCTCAGACCTGCAGAAAAGATGGGGATGCAATGACTCCTGAGTCATCAGTGTTGAACAGGCTTAAGAGGTGACACTTTTAAAGGTTCCGAGATCCTCAGAGCAAGGAACTTGACACAGTCTGTACAGATTTCATGACTAACAGGCCTGTTTGTGACTTGCCAGCTACCACCTTTCTCCTGTGTTCATTAGTTCTGTTTACTGTAAAGGGAACAGCTGGATCAACAGGACAGGGAGCCAACTTAACACACATCATATCTGCCAATAAAACGAAAGGCAAGTTCAATGTCTTTGGGGAAGTAATGAAGTTAGCACTCTATTCTTGAAGGCTTCTTTAATGTCATTAGAGAGGATGTGCCTGTTTCTCCAAACACACTTTGGTGCGGGAGAATTGTCTGCATTCTGTCAATCATGATTTAAATAAACGCTGATTGGCCATTAGCCAGGACGTATAGGTGGGACAACCAGACAGGAAGTAGAGGTGGAGCAAGGAGAATAGGAGAATTCTGGGAAGCAGGAAGCTCTCTCGAGACTCTTGCCCAGACCACCCGAAGAAGTAGGATGTGACCTGCCCTGCTGAGAAAGGTACTGAGCCATGTATCTAACATAGATAAGAATAATGGGTTAATATAAGCTACAAGAGCTAATAAGAAGCCTGAGCTAATGGGCCAATCAGTTTATAACCTAATGTAGATCTCTCTGTGTGATTTTTGGGGGGCTTGCTGGCTGTGGGGTACAGGGCGGGACAGAAATCCCAACAAGCCGGCCCTCATGTTACAACACTTTTCTCTGCATTCTGCTTCTTTCAAGCACTTGCAAATACTTGGTTGAGAAAACTACGAAACACCCTAGATGTATACATCATTGTTAGATATAGAAAAAGATTTGTTTAAATATTGGTTAATTTTCTTTAGGGTGATAAAGGGTGACTAAATTAATTCTCTCATATAAATGGGGGTAGAATGGCTAGGATGTATGGTAGGCATATGCCTTCTGTATAAGAAATTATCAAGCAGTGGTTGTACCATTGTTTATTTCTACCAGTAATGTGTGAGTTGCAGTATTAGACCAAGTGACATAAAACTATCAACAATCAAACAGAAATGTATTACACCAACTGTTTACATGTGGATGGGCTTAAAAATCCACCCTTTTGTGGGATGTTGCCTAAGTCACTAAAGAAAGTACAGGTGTGGTGAGCTGAAATAAGGGGGTTGAGTGGCCAGTTGGACAACCCTAGCCTTGGTGTGCATGGGAGGTAGGAGAAATCTGAATGATGACAGATGAACTAGGAAAGACCAGTGATACAAAAGCAGGTATGCCTACCCCGAAGGCTAGAACTAAGTTTATGTGGAGGCAGGAGTGAGATGATGGGAAACAAACCGAAGATTTGGGGCTGCGGTACCTAAAACAGACATTCACAGTATGAGGTAACCATGGGAGAAGATTACTCTGGGAAGGATCACTAGTACTTATGGTTTAGATCTATTATTTACTGGACTTTCTAACTGCTGCAGCAGAGCTTGGAAGAGAAGGGTTGAGAAGGTGGCTTTTGGGCATCATACGCCAGCCTTGGAGTGGAGGAAAAGGACTACTCTGGTCAGCACCGAACAGTGCCCACACTGTGAAACTGGAGGAAATAGGTCCACACAGAATCAACAGAGAGAACAGAGAAAGAGCTAGAACACTGGGTTTGTTGACAGGTAGAGGAGAAAGATCACCTGAGTCGGTTCCTTTAGGAATCTATTGTAATATGTTTTGGCAAATGTTTGGGGGAAGAACTTTATGATTTGGAAAGATTTCTACAGATGATCTAGAAAATTGGCCACCGAGATAAGCTTTTTTTTTTCTTTCTATTTTCTTTTCTTTTTGATTGGGAGAGTGTATTTTGTTTGTTTGTTTTTACTTAACAATAGAAACAGAGGAAGAATTTCAAACAAACAAAATAAACAGCAAAAAATAGAGACACATGACTGTCTGAGATACTCCCCATGAGAGAGAGAGAGAGAGAGAGAGAGAGAGAGAGAGAGAGAGAGAGAGAGAGAATATGAGAGGCTAAATCTTTAAGTGGAAAAAAGCAAGCTATAGGATTAAAAGGTGATTATTTGACCCATACATTTAGGTCTGTAATTTCATATAGAGATCACAATTAAACTATGGTCTCCAAGGTGGAGGATGTAATGATGCACACATCTGCTGGCTCAGCCTTATCTCTTCTGGAGAGTCGCCAGAGCCCACACTTTTCCTCAAGCTGCACGGTTACCTCAGAGCAGATATTAATTTGAGATGCTAATGCTTATGTCATCAGATGTTCTTATTTCTAGACTGTGACCCTTTTAATTTGCAGTCTATGATCATAAACGTAGTTTTTATTGGCCTATTTTATTAGCACAGACCTTTCTTGCTTTTCGGTTTTGTGTTAGAATCTGCATGGGAATGCTTGGCTGGTAGTTTAGACTTTAGAGAAATCTCTCCTGAAAACAGCTAAAGATGAAATATGTCAAACATGTGCAGTATAATTTAAGATGTTTCCCATATCAGAGGACTTTTACATTAGATTTATTTGCGTATTCCATATATTCATCCCAAACACAATTAAGTTCCACAAGCCTTTCATTATGCTAATGAGGATTATGATAATTTCTAGATGTATTAAAAAAGGAAAGAGGCAGTTTTTGTCTTTGGAGGTATTTGTGTTTTAGTAAGCTATAAAGTAATATAAGTTGTATTGCAAGAGTTCTTTTTGAAGCCTGTTGTATAGAACTGGGGATGTAATTTGTTGCATAAATACAAAGATATTAATGCAGCTAGTCAACCATAATCCTGACTAGCCCTTGATACACACTGTTACTAAATCTAATGCTCCAATGGAATGTTTTTATATCTAGGGGAATGCATTCAGAGAGGTTCTGACACTGAGATCCCTTCTCAGCTGTGTTAGGAACTGGCCCTTTTCCCACTGCCCTGCCTCTTGATAGTGAGATTAGTGGGAGGCTCCAGGAATAATCAGAAGGGAGCCCAGGGGAATGGGCACCTGTTTGAGTAGGCAGTAGGCAAGAGGGTTCATGAGTGAACACAACACTGGAGGAGGGGCGTCTGCTACTCACGTAGCCCTTTTGGCTCTTTTTGAAACAGACAGGCTCCCTTTCCATTGCCCCCGGAAACAAGCCCAAGGGTGGCATGCCAATTCAGCATACTTCGGC
>PVIU01023274.1:0-27699 GCA_004026605.1 Ondatra zibethicus | reverse complement strand
TCTAAAATGGCTGAAAGACACTTAAGGAAATGTTCAACATCCTTGGTCATCAGAGAAATGCAAATCAAAACAACTCTGAGATTCCATCTTACACCTGTAAGAATGGCCAAGATCAAAAACACTGATGACAACTTATGCTGGAGAGGTTGTGGGGAAAAGGAAACACTTCTGCATTGCTGGTGGGAATGCAAGCTGGTACAACCCCTTTGGATGTCAGTGTAGGGATTTCTCAGAAAATTAGGAAACAACCTTCCTCCTCAAGACCCAATAATAGGGCTGTAGAGATGGCTCAGAGGTTAACAGCACTGGCTGCTCTTCCAGAGGTCCTCAGTTCTATTCCCAGCAACCACATGGTGGCTCACAACCATCTATAATGAGATCTGGTGCCCTCTTCTGGCCTGCAGGCACAACACTGTATACATAATGAATGAATAAATAAATATTTTTTAAAAATCCGTTAAAAAAAAAAAAAGACCCAATAATACCACTTTAGGTATATATCCAAAGGATGCTCAATTGTGCCACAAGGACATGTGCTCAACTATGTTCATAGCAGCTTTGTTTGTCATAGCCAGAAACTGGAAACAACCTAAATGCCCTTCAATCGAAGAATGGATAAGAAAAATGTGGTACATTTACACAATGGAGTACTACACAGCAGAAAAAAATAACGACAACTTGAATTTTGCAGGAAAATGGATGGAACTAGAAAACATTAATTTAAGAGAGGTTACCCAGACACAGAAAGACAATTATCACATGTACTCACTCATAGGTGGTTTTTAAATATAAAGCAAAGAAAGCCAGCCTACAAACCACAATCCCAGAGAATTTAGACAACAATACGGACACTAAGAGAGACTTACATAGATCTAATCTACATGGGAAGTAGAAAGTAGAAAAAGACAAGATCTCCTGAGTAAACTGGGAGTATTGGGACCTTTGGGGGAGGGTTGAAGGGGGGACGGGAGAGGCAGAGAGGGGAGCAGAGAAAAATATAGAGCTCAATAAATATATATATATGTATATATATATATTTACTGGTATATATCTGTGTAGGAATGCAGGATGCTGGGCTCTGGGTACTGTGATCTAAAATCCCACACTCACTATAGTGCAGTGAGGACTAGCCACTGAACCATCCACTTACTTCCTAAATTTTTTTTAAATAGAATTGTGTTATTTAATCTGTACTTCAAAAACAAACAAAAACCTCAAAATAAACAAAGAAAAAAATCCCAAACACAAACACAAATTGTGTACTTTGCAGGTAGTAAAATGCAATTTTCTGCCAGGTGGTGGTGGCACACGCCTTTACTCCCAGCACTTGGGAGTCAGAGGCAGGCGGATCTTTGTGAGTTCGAAACCAGCCTGGTCTACAAGAGCTAGTTCCAGGACAGGCTCCAAAGCTACAGAGAAACCCTGTCTCGAAAAACCAAAACCAAAAAAAAAAAAAAAAAAAAAGAAGCATTAGAAAAGTATGAGAGAATGAATGAATGATAAAGAGGTATGTGTGAGTAAGTGAGGGAGAAAGAGCTATGTGTGGGAGCTACTGCTCTGTAGAGGAGCTGCGCCTAGGATCTGTCCAAAGTGCTGTATAGGAAGAGGATATGTAAAGGAGATGTACAACTATGTCTGTGTGGAGATTTGTAACTGTGTGGAGGCAAGGAAATGAAGCTGTATAGAAAAGAGATGAAGAAGAAAAATATGTAAAAGATACGCAGTCATGTGATAGAGATGTTGTAACTGAATATTGAAATATATAACTGAGCAGGAGAGAGATGTATGTATGTAAGAGAGATTGTCAAGAAATTAAGATAAAGTAAAGGAGAAGATTAGCTACCATCAGGAAAGTGTGTGCTTGTTCCTTTATTCTTAGGTTACCAACAGAAAGCGTGTATCCTTATTTACCCCCAGATAGAAAAGTCTAGCCCATGCCACCTTGGTAGATTTTCCCACATACCCTGATGTTGACTGGGAACTGCCCCCCAAAGTTAGCAACAGATCGCTCTTAAACACGTGACTGAGCTATGCAAACTACTATCTGTCCAATATACCAGATTAAACAATGATTTATTCTGATTTCATAAGTACTTTGTTGTTCTTTATTTTACTCACTGGGGTATTTTGTGGGGGAAATGCTCTTAATTATTTTCTTTTATCTAGGATTTCATGTAGTCTAGGATGTCTTCAAACTCACTAAATGGTCAAAGACAGACTCAAAACTCCTGACCCTCCTAATTCTACTTCCCAAATGTTGGGATTACTACCAGACATCCACCATCAAGCCCAGCTATTAGTTTCTTAAGAACTACTGTCACAAAATGGTAAACGAACCATACTTACCTATATATATTCCAAGCAGCAACAGGTAAGTTGAGAAGGAAGATGAACCAGTGCAACGAAACAAGCATTAGCACAGTGACAACGGCATGGCCAATCACCTCTGGTATTACCCACTGCAAGTGAAGAACAAGGCATTACATCTCTGATCCACCTTTCCTGTCTGAACATGACACGGAAGTTAAACTGATGAATGTGCAGAGAATTTTTATCTTAGACTCAGAAACCCCAGACAGGGCTATAACTTCTTACCCTAGGCAAATACATCAGTTAACAGCTCTAAAATGAAGTATTTACGTTTCAGTTCTATTTCAGAAGTATTTACGAGTCTCAGACTCGTCCATAAGCCGGTCTGAACACCTCAGGAAGAAGCAGAGTAATACTCACTTTCTATTCCAGCATCTATGCCAATACACTAAAGCCTCCTGCTCTAAATTAGTGTGGTTCATATCCATATACATGCCTTTTCAATTAGAATGTCCATCTTCAAATATTTCCCCATTCCTCCCCGCCTAAAAAACTCCCCATCTCCATTATCTCGAGGAAGCAAATGCCATTCAGAAAGATAAGATTAAAATAAATAGCAGGTGTAATGATAAGTGCCTGCAATCCCAGGACTAGGAAGGCAGGGGAAATCTCTGCAAATTCAAGGCCAGCCAGGGCTACCTAGTGAGACGCTTCCTCAAAACAAGAACAGAAGTTTTAAAATAGGAGGTTGGTGAGACGGCTCAGGTTAGTGCACTGGCTGCTCTTAGAGGGCCTGAGTCTGTTTCCTACCAGCCATACGGAATGGCCCAAAGCTGCCTATAGCTCTGAGGGATACCTCTTCTGGCCTCCTCAGGCACCTGCACACATGTGGCATGGACTCACACAGACACATAAATAAAAATATATTTTCTTTTAAATCAGGGGAGAGGGTGAATGTAGCCCCTCACTACTACAAATTATGCCGTTGAGTCTCCTACATTTGGAGAAATTTCAGGAGTCAGCACAACCAGAGTGCAATGGTAAGCCTCACCCTGGAATACCACCTTCAGGATCATGGTATCTCCCCTGCCAGGTAAGTATATAAATCATTTTGTTGTTGTTGTTGTTTTCTCGAGACAGGGTTTCTCTGTGGCTTTTGGAGCCCGTCCCGGAACTAGCTCTTGTAGACCAGGTTGGCCTCGAACTCACAAAGATCCACCTGCCTCTGCCTCCCAAGTGCTGGGATTAAAGGTGTGCGCCACCACCGCCCAGCAATCATTTTTTAAATTATTAAAATATAGGACTGGAGAGATGGCACAGTGACTAAAAGGTCATCCTTACCAGCAGGGGGCCAGTACTCACATCAGGTA
The DNA here is from genome assembly GCA_004026605.1 of Ondatra zibethicus. NCBI lineage: Eukaryota > Metazoa > Chordata > Mammalia > Rodentia > Cricetidae > Ondatra > Ondatra zibethicus. The sequence continues at coordinate 24,019 of PVIU01023274.1, read as the reverse complement.
GATCACAATCCCATATAACTCAAACCCCAGTGTTAACTGACATCTCTAGCTTCAGCAGGCACCTGTACTCACTTGCACATACGGACATACACTTAAACATAACTAAAAATAAAAGGGTATTAACTTGAGTAGCAATGGATGACAGAAGATTACTAAGCAATGTCTTTAAAAATCAAAAGGAAAAAATACTTGCCAAGCTATAACCCTGTACTCAGATAGAGAATCAAGGATTCAAGTAAGATATGTTCAAACATTTCAGAACTCCAATTCCCACATGTTGGCTGTACCTCAAGAAGCTACTCCCCCAAAATGAAGTTCTTCTTTCTCCCCCAAGAAGGAAGAAACAAGATTCAAGAATCAGGGACTCCACAACCAAATGAGAACTATGAAATAGCCTCAGAACAGCCAATTAGAGGGCAGCATGACATGCTGGCCTGAAAAAGAAATGGTTCGGGGGCGGGGGGACGACAAGGGACTGATACATCCTTTTAATCTTTTACTAATTCATTTTGGGGGAGAGAAAGTAGAAGGGGTCTTGCTATGAAGCCCAGGCTGGCCTCAAAATCATGGCAGAATTCTGGCCTCAGCCTCCTAAATACTGCCATTACAGGCACTGACTACCACAACCAGCATGTTAATGTGTAGAAAATAGTATCAAAGGGCTTACAGATGTGTCTGAAAACTTAGTAACAGGTAAACAGAAAACTAAGGAAATAAAAGAAATGTGACCATTATTCCCCCCTACACACACACACACACACACACCTTTTTCTCTTTTTCTTCCCTTGTTCATTTGTTTGTTTTTGAGACAGGGTTTCTCTGTGTAGCCCTGGCTAAGGTGGAATACACTCTGCAGCCCAGGCTGACTTCAAACTCTGCCTGCCTCTGCCTCCTGAGTGCTGCGATTAAAGGTGTGCACCACTACAGGGGTGGGAGGTGGGAGTCTAAGGGACATATTATCACTGTCCACTCTGAGGCTCAGCAATGAAGACATATTTTTACAAGAGTAGATCATAATGACACAAATACTGACATCAACTTACTCTGAAAAGAAAAACAGATGGCACAACAAGCCAGATATAGCACAACAGCAATAAAAATGAGGAAGCAGGTGTTTTCAGTAAGGGAATAACTAACAACCAACTCCTCTGAACCTTTTGGTTTTTTGGTTTTTTTTCAATAGACTTAAGATACAAAGTCACATGGGTACTGTTTTTTAAGACAAGCAAAAAGTGCCCCTCAATATATTTTTACATGAAATTTTATCCAGAAAGCTTCTTTGTCCAGCTCATAAAATTAATCAGGGACAAATGGTTTTCCTGTATCTAGATTAAACTCCCCACTCAGAGGACTTATGTTAATATAAAGTTGTTATACTAAATATAAAATGGCCTTAAAACAAGCTAACTAACCAAGTCCATTTTTTTCCCCACAAACCACACAAGAAAGATCTTTCACTCAACAAAAGGCAGACTGAACATTTGTTCCATGAGTGGGAGGTGGCAGTATGGGCACAGAAAACCAGAACAATCAGCCTCATGTAGACAAGAAGACCAGAAACATGTATAATAAGAAACAATATTTAAAATCAGATCTAGCATAATTTCATGATCTAAAATACTGTAAAACATAGCAGTTCTAGCTACAACATTACAATGAATACCAAGGAATCTAAAAGAAAAAATGCAAATTCTGATGATCTATAATAAAACTTAATATGAAAAGAATTGACTTCAACCAAAAATAAGCAAAGAAATGTCTTACCTTGTTTAATTTTGAGCAACATGATCTAGCATTAATGTAATCACATTCTAAATCAGACAATGTAATGATCTGATGGTCAAGATAAGGAATTATATACCTAATTCTGGTGTTTGTACAGTCTATGTATGTGCACATGTATGCACCCGAGGTTGGTGTTGGCAATCTTCTACTTCTTTCCACCTTGGTTTTAGTCTCTGACTAAACCTGAAACTTGTTGTTTGACTAGACTGGCCAATAAGCCCTGGGACCTTTCTGCTTCCACTTTCTCCAGTGCTGGGGAGCAGAACTAGGTCCTTGAACAGCAAGCAGGCACTTACCCTAATGAGCTGTCTGTCAGGAGCACACAGACTTCCTGTTTAACAACCAAGCATTATATGTGTTTCAGAAAGCAATTTTGAATATCAAGGGCATGACAGGATACAATTAACACTCCCCCCCAAAAAAGGTAAAATTTAGTAAAATGTAAAATGTTCTCAACCAAGTATCACCTAATTCATTACTTTCCCCACAAATTCATAACCAGACAATGCCAATACCATAATTAACACTATAGTTCAAATTCAGAAGAACCTCTTCCCAATCGCATGGGAAGAACCCCTTCCCAAACTCTCCTAGTTTGAATTTACTCTGCAGATTCAGCTTCCTAATAAACTGTTGCATTTTGAGCTTCTAAAGTAACAGAATTCCATGTGTTTATCATATATAACATGTTTCAAATAATATATACATTGTAGAATAATACAACCTAGCCAGGCAGGATGCATTATCTCACATGGTTACTTCTGTGGTAAAAAGCATGCAACTTTCAGTCTTCCCATTTTTCACAAACAGGATACATTGTTAACTGTGGTCACCATATGAATGTATTTCCCCTGCTCTCTTGGTCCAGCACCTTATCCATTCTATGGAAGTGCTCCACCATTCACCCATACCCCCAGATCAGCAAAAGATCACTGGAACTTGTTTCTCGCAGTAATTGTGTATCCTTGACCTAAAGCCACTTCGTTAAGTCAAAAGTTTGCAGTGGCTCACTACTGCCCTCCTCTTTTATCTGATCTCACTTCCTTCCTTACCTGATTTCTTGCTACAGCCTAAAGCAACTATGAACTCCTGGTGCTCTATAACCATCACCCAGAAATGAACATGCCTGCCCTGCACCTTGCTCTGGCCAGTGACTATAAATATCTGTCCCCTTTTCTTCACTACTCAAACTCCACACACTCCTAGTCTCCATGAAGTCTATTCTGACCGTTCTCCAACTATTCTCTGTCAAGCTATTACTGCAACTATCCTACAACACAGTAATGTGTTTTCACCAAAATGCACCCTGAATGTGTAACCAATGTTAAACATTCCAGTTAACATATACACTCATACATGATCTGGTATAGACCAAGACTGTTTTAGATGATCAAATCTAGTTTTCCAAACTGCAAAAATAATAATAATAATAAAAAGCATATCAGATTGTCAAACAACTTTGGTTCCTTCTATCACAACCTAAGCAGTGGTCATCAGAACTTCAGCAAGAGATGTTTGCCCTTTTAGTCAGTTCCTCAAATGTAATCAAACACAGGGCTCTTTTTATTAGAAATCATCAAAGTAAAAACTGATGCTAAATAATTGAAATAGGGCAGACACTGCTGGGTGTTTAACACAAGTTCTCATTGTGTGTATCTAGGAAACAAATATCTCCAATCCTAAAGAAGCAGGTAAGATACAGTGAAGAGCAATGATTCCTAATTCCAAATTTTGTCCCTTCCTATTAAAACGAACTGTCAGTTCACAACAAAGTGGAAAATATACTCTGTGCCGCTATCCTAAAGTTGCACAAGGCCAAAAAAGAGGTTAAATCTGATCAGAAAAAGGGACGTGATTCTGAAGGAAAAAGGGTAACATGCAAAAATCCTAATGCACCTTTCTAGTCATAGTTAATTACTTAAAACTGGACTGTAGGCTGGGCAGCTGTGGCGCATGTCTTTAATCCCAGCACTTGGAAGGCAGAGGCAGAGGCAGGCGGATCTCTGTGAGTTCCAGGCCAGACTGGCCCACAGAACTAGTTCAGGACAGGCTCCAAAACTATAGAGAAACCCTATCTCGAGAAAAAAGAAAAAAAGAAAGAAAAAAAAAACTGGACTGTGTATTACATTACAGCATTACAACACTGTGCTACAAGCACTATGATCCCCTAAGACCTGGAAGAGCTGTAGCCACACAGCGCTAGGTTGCTGAACACCATTTGCTGGTCCGGAAAATATTGTTTGTAGTACTTCACAGAAAGTACTACAGAAAATACTGACTTTTAACACGGGCAAGACTTTTTTTTATTTTTAGGTTTCGAAACGAGGTACTAAGTCACATATAGTTACTGAATTTACAGATCTCCCACTGCCGAGGAAAACCAAAAACACTTTGTAGATGCTTCTGAAGTAACTCCTTTTTTAAAACTCTCTAAAGGACCGCACGTGAAAGAAGCACATCGCCGGTTCTTGGAATGAGTCATCTCCTGGGTGTGGGGAGTCCCCAGAAGCGCAGACACCCGCGAGGACAAAGGGGCAAGGTTTGACGAGAGAAGGCGGCAAAACCTTCCGCCCGCCAGCACCGGCCCCGGGCTGCCTCGATCTACCGGGGGCACCTGCGGGCGAGAGCAGGCGGAGCGGCGGCTGGAGGAAGCTGGCTTAGGCCGGCTAGAGACCGAGCTCGGCTCCTCCGCTCGCGACCCGGGCCCGCGCCGCCGCCCCCTCATCCCACACCTGCCAGCGCCCGCCGGGCCCGCCCTCCACCCATTGCCCCGGCGGCAGCCCAGGGGATGAGCGGCGGCCCTAGCCCGTCTCAAGCAAGGATACGAAGTAGACAGAGAGGAAGATAAGCGCGCAACAGTCGAGGAGCGAGAAGAGGAACACCACCGCCTCCATCCTCCGCCGCCTCTCCTCCCGTCAAACCAGCTCCGGGGCGCGCCGCCGGGACAGGCGGCATGCCGGGACTTGTGGTCCAGGAAAGCCTCCTCGCGGCGCGATGCATGATGGGAAATGCAGTTCACTATTCCCCCACACACACCCTCACCGTGAGGGAAAGGGGCGGCGGGCTACAACCTTAGTGAAAAGCTACTGACCACAAGCTGGTAACCCGCAGACACTAATAAAAAGTTACTCACCGTGTGTGAAATTTGTGTTTCTTTTACTTTCCATCCATCCTTCCTTGTCCACCATTGTTGGTTTCGGGGGGAATGGGCTTTCTTTCTTCCCCCCGTGGTAGGAGCTCACCCTGTAGCCGAGGCTGGCCTCTAGTTTGGGATTACGGGATGCGCCTCCACAGGGCTGCTTTTGTGTCTGCTCTCTACTCAGCTGCATTCTACAACTTCTCAACTCAAATACAAATCCAGTCCTACCGGTAACTCCTGGCTTCAAGACTGAGCTCTGCCCTTCAGTTCCTGACCTGTTCCCCCAGAGCTTACCCAGCTGCTTGCCTATTCTCGGTTACAACAAGCTTTCTCATCTCTGACTTTTAAGATCTTCACAGAATCCAGGGTTTTACTCAACCGTTCATTCTCTTAGCAAATAGTTCTGACAACACCCCTACTATACCAAGAGCTGTCTGTCTTACACTTCAAGTGCAGAAATGAACAGAGCAAACACATGCTCTGGGGGGTAATAAGGCAATAAGGTAGCAATTAAATACTGAAAAAAATACTTGAGTGGGTGACAAGCCTTTAGAAGCCAATTACAGCAGTCATTCACTCACTCGTCCATTTATTTAACTTGTGTTTTCTGAACAGCTAGTGTATGCGAGGCACTGTTGTAGGCCTCAGAGATACAAGGAACAGAGACAGAGCGAGCCACCAAGACTGTTCCTTGCATGGGAAGTGTGGTGGGGAGACAGAAAGTAAACAGTTTAGATTAAAAGCACTTCTAAGCACTGTGAAGGGCATGAGGAAACACCTGAATGCCAGCAGAGACCAAGGCTGAGGAACTCACACAGAATTGAAGACAATAGCGTTGGAAGATTTGTAAGGGATCGAAAAAGTTCAAGAAATTGAGTTTTAAGAAGTCAAAGGAAGCCGGGCGGTGATAGCGCATGCTTAATCCCAGCACTCTGGAGGTACAGACTGATTTATAAGAGCTAGTTCCAGGACAAGCTCAAAGCTACAGAGAAACCCTGTCTCAACAAACAAACAAACCAAAAAAAAAAAAAAAAAAAGAAAGATCATATGCACCTTGAAAACCTTTGGGAGCTGGGGGGGGGGTAGGAATTAGCTTTCTGTAATTTTTTTTACATTTCTTAATTTAGTGTATATATTGCTAGGTAGGCGCACACGTGGAGGCCAGAGGACAACCTGTAGGAATTAGTTTTCTCCCTCTCCCACGTAGGTTCTAGGGACAGAACTTGCACTGGCAGGCTTAGCTACAAGCCCCTTTGCTTTCTGAGCCATCTTCTCAGCCTATTTAACTTTTATTCAAAAAACCACTGAAGAGTTTTAAAAGAAGTACCTTGATCAGATTTACATTTAAAAATATATTGTTATGGCCATTTGGTGCATTAAATGTGTGAAAAAGCAGAACAAGTTTATCAGTAAGAAGGTCACTTAAGAGAGAAGCTAGATAAGAGCATTAGAAGGAAGCCAAAACAAACTGGATTTGCCTCACAATGTCGCAAATCCATAGATTCATTAAGGGTTCATAGGTCAAAGCTACAAGTACAGTTAAGATTTCGGTATCAGATTATCACTACGCTCCCACTGTACCTTGCCCATGCCTCTATCAAATCAACTCTGACAGGTGTGTGTTAGCTAGTGTCTGCGAGGCACTGTTCTAAGCCTTAGGAATACAAGGAAAATAAATGGAAGGTGGCCACAAGACTGTACCTTTCATGGGAAGTGTTGGGGGAGACAGAGAGTAAACAGTGTAGATTAAAAGCACTTCTAAGCACTGTGAAGGGCATGAGGAAACACCTGAATGCCAGCAGAGACCAGGCTGAGGAACTCACACAGAATTGAAAATAGTATTGGAGATTTTCAAGGGATCAAAAAAGTTCAAGAAATTGAGTTTTAAAAATTCAAAAGAGGCCAAGCAGTGGTGGCGCATGCCTTTAATCCCAGCATTCAGGAGGCAGAGGCAGGTGGATTTCTGTGAATTTGAGGCCAGCCTAGGTGGTCTATGCAGTAAGTTCCAGGGCAGTCACTACACAGAGAAACCCTGTCTAGAAAAACCAAAAAAGATGGCATAAGAACAGACAGGAGGACCAATGGAACCGAATAGAAGACCCAGATATCAATCCACACATCTTCAAACACCTGATATTTGATAAAGAAGAAAAAAATATCAAATGGAAAAAAGAAAGCATATTCAACAAGTGGTGCTAGCATAACTGGATATCAACATGTAGAAAAATGAAAATAGACCCCTATCTATCACCATGTACAAAACTCAAATCCAAATGGATCAAAGACCTCAATATAAAACCAGCCACACTGAGCCTTATAGAAGAGAAAGTGGGAAGTACACTTGAATGCATTGGCACAGGGAACCACTTCCTAAATAGAACCACAGCAGCACAGACACTGAGAGAAACAATTAACAAATGGAACCTCCTGAAACTGAAAAGCTTCTGTAAAGCAAAGGACACAGTCAACAAGACAAAAGGACGGCCTACAGAATGGGAAAAGATCTTCACTAACCCCACATCAGACAGAGGTCTGATCTCCAAAATACACAAAGAACTCAAGAAATTGGATACCAAAAGAACACATAATCCAATAAAAAATGGAGTACAGACCTAAACAGAGAACTCTCAACAGAGGAATCTAAAATGGCTGAAAGACACTTAAGGAAATGTTCAACATCCTTGGTCATCAGAGAAATGCAAATCAAAACAACTCTGAGATTCCATCTTACACCTGTAAGAATGGCCAAGATCAAAACACTGATGACAACTTATGCTGGAGAGGTTGTGGGGAAAAGGAAACACTTCTGCATTGCTGGTGGGAATGTAAGCTGGTACAACCCCTATGGATGTCAGTGTGGCGATTTCTCAAAAAATTAGGAAACAACCTTCCTCAAGACCCAGTAATACCACTTTTGGGTATATATCCAAAGGATGCTCAATCGTGCCACAAGGACATGTGCTCAACTATGTTCATAGCAGCTTTGTTTGTCATAGTCAGAAACTGGAAACAACCTAAATGCCCCTCGATCGAAGAATGGATAAAAAAAAATGTGGTACACTTACACAATGGAGTACTACACAGCAGAAAAAAATAACAACAGCTTGAATTTTGCAGGAAAATGGATGGAACTAGAAAGCATTATTTTGAGTGAGGTGACCCAGACACAGAAAGACAATTATCACGTGTACTCACTCATAGGTGGTTTTTAAACATAAGGCAAAGAAAACCAGCCTACAAACCACAATCCCAGAGAACTTAGACAACAATGTGGACACTAAGAGAGACTTACATAGATCTAATCTATGTGGGAAGTAGAAAGGAAAGAGAAAAGATCTCCTGAGTAAATTGGGAGCATAGGGACCTTGGGGGAGAGTTGAAGGAGGGAGGGGAGTGGCAGGGAGGGAAGCAGAGAAAAATGTAGAGCTCAATAAATATCATGGAAAAAAAAAAGAAGTTCAAAGTTAAAAAAAAAAAAGAATCAAGGGGGGGGCGCCTGGAGGACCTGGGTTCCAGTTTTGGAAGTTGCTTACTTCTCGTTTACTTAGGCAATATTATAATCTTCTGGAGTCTTTGATGGAGTTGAAGAATGGAAGAGGGCTCAGCAGTTAAGAGCATTGCCTGCCCTTCCAAAGGTCCTGAGTTCAATTCCCAGCAACCATATGATGTCTCACAACCATCTGAAATAAGGCCTGGTGCCCTCTTCTGGCCTGCAGGCATACACAGAGACAGAATATTGTATACATAATAAATAAATATTAAAAAAGAATGGATAGTTATAATTATAGTTTTCCTTAGTTATGATAAAAGATAAAGTAGATATAAATATGGTAACTGTAGTTCTTGCTTGATAACTGTTTTGTTATATGTAATTCTACTATGTTAAAGTTAAAGCCTTCCTTTTTGTTTAAACAGGAAAAGGGGAAATGGTGTAGGAGGTTTTTCTGTATTTGTGTTGTTTTCATTGATGAATAAAAAAACTGCCCTGGCCTTTTGATAGGGCAGAAATCAGGTAGGCAGAGTAGACAGAATGGAATGCTGGGAAGAAGGGCAGTGTGGCAGATGCCATGAAACTCCTGTCTGAGACTGACGCTGATTAGGATCTTTCCTGGCAAGCCACGACCTCGTGGTGAACACAGATTGGTAGAAATGGGTTAGGTCAGGATGTGAGAGTTGGCCAAGAAGAGGCTAGATATAATGAGCCAGACAGTAATTTAATTAATACCATTTCTGTGTGGTTATTTCAGGGGTTAAGCTAGCCAGGGGGTGGGTCGCAGCCTGCTCTCACCTCAGAAAAGCAGGCCCTCTTTCTTCCTCCTACAGATTGGTGCGGGAACACAGAGCACTCCTCTTACTACACACAACCATCTGTAACCCCAGTTCCAGGGGATCTGATGCCTTCTTTTGGTCTCCTCAGGCACTGCATGCATATGGTGCTCATACAGACTTGCAGGCCAATCACCCACACACTTAAAAAAAAAACTAAAAACTTTTTAAAATAGGTTTTGAGAAGTCAAAGGCAGTCAAATACGCATGCTTAGCCAGTCATTCCCTATATTATGATAAAAGGCAGCATATTTCGTTGGTTTTTGTACTCCTAGTACCTCCACTGTAAATAACTAGTGCTTAATAAAATGACAACAAATGAATATTAGAAGAGATTTGATTAAAAACAAACCCAGGAGCTGAAGAGATGGCTCAGAGCTTAAGTGCACTTGCTGTTCTTCCAGAGGACCAGGGTTTGACTGCCAGAACCTACATGGTAGCTAACAAGTATCTGTAACTAGAGTTCCAGAGGATTTGACGACTTCTGGACTCTGGGAGCACTGCAGCATGCATGGTGCACAGACATACATGTAGGCTGTAATCAGACTTTCCTTTGGGTGGCCATTTCACAAATAACAACACAGAGACTATTATTAGTTATGAAAGCATAGCCTTAACTTAGGCTTTTTTCCAACTAGCTCTTATAACTTAACCTGTTTCTATTAATCTATGTTCTGTCATATAGCTTGGCTACCTCTCCTCTGTACTATATGTCTGACTTGTTCCTGGTCTCAATGGCATCTCCTGCAGATGAAGATTCTAACCCTAAGTTATTACTAACCATTAAGAAAATGTAAATTGAATCTACAATGAAGTGATACATCTATTAGAATGGTTACTATGAAAAGAACAGAAAATACATGTTGATGAATGTTGGGGAATAGTACTGTAAGATGTGTTGCTTTTGTTTATGCTGCATTTGTTTAACTCTGTGAAGCTGTTGATGCTTTGCTGATGAACATCTGATGGTCTGATAAAGAGCTAAATGGCCAATAGTGAGGCAGGAGCAAGGATAGGCAGGGCTGGCAGGCAGAGAGGATAAATAAGAGAACCCTGGTAGAAAGAGGAGCAAGAGAACAAGGAGCTGAGGACATTAGGGGTCAGTCACCCTGTTACACAGCCAGCCATGGAGTAAGAGTGAAAATAAGATATACAGAAATAAGAAAGATAAAAGCCCAGAGATAAAAGGTAGTTGGGATAATTTAAGAAAAGCTGACAAGATAGCCAGGTGGTGGTGGCACACACCTACCTTTAATCCCAGCACTCGGGAGGCAGAGGTAGGCAGATCTCTGTGAGTTCGAGGCCAGCCTGGTCTACAAGAGCTAGTTCCAGGACAGGCTCCAAAGCTACAGAGAAACCCTGTCTCGAAAAACCACCAAAAAAAAAAAAAAAAAAAGAAAGAAAGAAAAGAAGAAAGAAAAAAGAAGGAAAGCTGACAAGAGGGCTAGAGAGATGGCTCAGGGGTTAAGAGCACTGTCTGCTCCTCTAAAGGTACTGAGTTCAATTCCTGACAACCACATGGTGGCTCACAGCCATCTGGTGCCCTCTTCTGGCCTGCAGGCATACATACAGGCAGAACACTGTATACATAATAAATAAATTTTAAAAAAGAGATAAAAAGCTGGCAAGATAAGCCTGGGCATTTGTAAGAAAGTATAGGCCTCCATGTGATCTATTTGGGAGCTGGGTGGTGCCCCCTCCCGAATAAAAACCCAAAAGAGTAAAACAAACACAACAGATGAAGACATGAAATACTTGTTATTCATTGTTGTAGTTGCTGAGGCAAGGTCTCACAGGATAGCCAACGATGGCTGGAACTCATCAAGTAGCACAGGCTAGCCTCAAAGTTCAATCCTGTTGCCTCAGCCTCCTGAATGCTGGGATTACAAAATGAGCCAAGGTGTTCCCCTTGAATAATTAGAATTCTTTTTTTTTTTTTTTTGCTTTCTTTTTTCAAGACAGGGTTTTCTGTAGCTTTGGAGCCTGTCCTGGAACTAGCTCTTGCAGACCAGGCTGGCCTTGAACTCACAGAGATCTTCCTGTCTGTCTCCCCAGCGTTGAGATTAAAAGGCATGTGCCACCACTGCCTGGCTAGATAATTGGAATTCTTATACGTGTTGATGGCAACGTAAAATTTTATGCCTGCTATTGAGAGCAGCGTGACACAGGGAAATGCAAATAACTTCTTCGCTGAGATTCCATCTCACTCCAGTCAGAAAGGCTATTTACAAATAACAATTATGGCTGGCAAGGACTTGGAGAGAAAAGAAACCTTAGGTACTATTTATGGGAATATAAACTACTACAGATTGTAATGGGAAAAGTTAAATGCTGCAGGTTCCCGAGTGCCTATAGCGGGCAGGGGGCCATGAGACCATGCCGCAGGTCCTGGAGCTGGGGGCGGGGGGGGGGCAGGGGGACGACCAGTGGGCAGGGGGTCCTGAGACCAACCAGTCCCAGGCAGGGACGACATGAGCAGGTCTCCCAAGGCAGTAGGACACGGGCAGGAAGACAGGTGGCAGGTGAGAGACGGATGGATAGGCACACCATGCAGAGTGAGGTTGCATATTTATTTAGTGGGTTATGGAAGGGAAGGGAAAGAAGAAGGGGAGGGGAGGGGAGGAGAGGGAGAAGGGGAGAGAAGGGAGAGACAGAAGCAGCCTCTTCGAGAAGGAGAAGGAAAAGGAAGAGACTAGGGCTGCAAGCAGGAAGGAAGATCTGCCTGCCTCAGTGGAGGGGGGAGGAAGTGGGCGGGGTTTGTCTCTTAAAGGGACAGGACAGATACTATGAAAGACAGTAGGAAGATTCCTAAAAATATCATATGATCTATTTGATCCACTCCTATGTATATTCCCAAATGAATGTCGGTACACAAGAGATACCTATATACGTATATTTTATTGCAACACTATTCCCAAGAGTCAAGTTATGGAATCCACCTAAACATCCAAGCCATGAATGAACACACACACACAATGGGATATTATTCTGGTATTAAGAAGAATGAAATTCGGAGGTAGGGATATAGTTCACTTGATGTGGCTCAATTGGTGGAGTGACTGCCTATCATTTATGAGGCTTCTGGGTTTACTATCCAGACATGAAAAATAAAGACTGCCCAGCACGGTTACTGTGGTGGTTTGAAGAGTCCTCAGGGCCTTGGGCATTTTTGAATACTTGTCCCCAGTCCATGGTTGTCTGGGGAGGACATAGGTGTGGCCTTGCTGGGGGAAGCATGTCACTGGAGGGTAAGCTTTGAGGTTTCAAAAGATTTCCTACCAATTTGACTTAGTTCAAGGCTTTCTGTTTATGGTTAGAGATGTGTGCTCTTAGCTGTTGCTCCAGTTGCATCTGGCTGCTACCCTCTGTTCCACCATCATGGTTATCCCTCTGGAACACGAGCCCCAAACGACCCCTTCTCCCTTTTCTAAGGTAACCTGGTCACGTGTTTCACAATGGAGAGTAAATGACAACCCATTCTGTATTCTCAGCGCTTCTCCCTCATGAATCCAACTTTCTTAACAACCATTTAAACCTCATTGTAAATTACTCTTTGAACAATTTACCTTAAAAATAGACACCAATAACAACTCAGAGGCTCCTACACATACCCATTGCAAAAAACTCCTGCACACAATCCTCCCTTGAAAGGGCAAAGAAAACCATACTCACATGGTTTTCATCTTGTTCTTCCCCTGAGTATCTCTCTTAATAGCACTCACAGTTAATACCACTGTGCTTAAGCCTGTTAAAAGTATCTTTTTTGTTTGTTTTTCCACGACAGGGTTTCTCTGTGTAACAGCCTTGGCTGTCCTAGATAGAATTCGCTCTATAGACCAGGCCAGCCTGGAACTGAGACAGAGAGCCGCCTACCTCTGCCTCCTGAGTGCTAGAATTAAAGGTGTGCACTACCACCGCCTGGCTGTTGAAAGTATCTTTAATAAACTCCAATTCTGCTTCATATTTGGTTCTTCCTGAAATTCGTTTCTCCAACAAAGTCAAGATTCTTGGTTTTTCCTGAAAAGACGTCTCTAAGGGAAAAACTGAGTTCCACACTATCCTGGGTTTACAGTGTGAGAACCCGTCTCAAAAACAAAACGTCAAATTTACTACATGCTTGTGGGAGTCTGCGCAGCCACAAAGGTTGGCGTCGGTGTCCGTTTGCTCAGTTGGGAACCAATAAAGTTGAATGTCTTCAAAGCTGGCCTAGCCGTTTAGGCCCTGTTGGGCAATCCGGAAAAAAAACCGGATTAGAAACTCGCGCGTACTGCCAGGTCTTCCCGTTCTTCTTAGCAGTGCAAGCCTCCCTACTCCCAGAACTCTCGGGCTGAGGAGAAGGGGTGCGCGCGGGGCTGGAGGCGGGGGTAGGGGTGAGGTCCGGGGGGGCACTTCCGGTGCCGGGGGACAACGCGTGTGCTCCGTTTCCGGTGCGTCGGGCAAGGCGGCAGCCGCAGTCTTTCCAGCTAAGGTGAAGTGCCGGGTTCGCCCCGGCAGCATGAAGCCCAGGCCTGCGGTGTTCATAGACGGGAAGCTGAAGCAGCGGGTCATTCAGGTGCGTGGGTATCCCAGAATACTGCGTCTCGGCTTTCGCGCGGCTGCCTGGCGTCTCAGGCCGCAGCTGGGTTCCGGCCCGGTGTGTGGATGTCCCCACCGCGGACGCCGACCCCAGCCTGCCCTCCTTGTCATCGAGGCCAGGATTCGACCTCTTCTTTAGTCGGGACAAGGCTTTTCTTCCAGTGCCCTCGGTGCCCACAATTCAACGTTAATTCCAGAGCTTGCGGTTACTCTAGGGGAACAGTAAAAAGAGGGAGCCTGGATGCTTTGCCAGTGTTTTCTTGTTTTCGTAGCTGGGGAGCACTGTGTGGTGATGCCTTCAGTGATGCCCTCAGCAGCACGAGTTGAAGGGAGGGAGCGATTTTCTTTTTGTTTGGTTTTATTGGGACAGCGTCGTACTGTGTAGCCCAGCCTGGCCTGGAATTCGCTATGTAGAGAGACCAGGCCAACCTTGAACTCACAGATGTCTTCCTGCCTCTGCTTCTCCAATACTAGGTTAAAGGCTCTGCCACCACGTACCGAAAGGCATGTATGTTTCTGTCTTATTTATTTATTTGTGTAGCCCTAGCTGTCCTGGAACTTGCTCTGTAGTCCACGCTGGCCTCGAACTCAGAGATCTGCCTGCCTCTGCACCCCCACCACCCAACTATCTTGAATTCTTTATATCCAACTTATTAGTTATCTCTGCTCACTAGTAGCTGTCTCCAGCCCCAGCCTTCAGCTGATAGCTTTGTGAGTGACAGATGTTAAACATTTGCCGCTTTTTCATGTGTGTTTGAGAACATAGGATGTATAGTAAGCCCTCACTGCTTAAGATATTGTAGTAGCTAAGTATGTTTATTAAATCTTCCAAGCTGGTTGGTGGTGGCACATGCACTTAATCCCTCCCAGCACTCAGGAGGCAGAGGCAGAGGCAGGTAGATCTGAGTTCGAGGCCAGCCTGGTATACAGGGCGAATTCCAGGCCAGGCATGGCTATACAGAGAAACCCTGTCTTGAAAAAAACAAAACAAAACCAAAAAAAAATCCAATTACAGATTGTAACAGTTTTTTTAAAATTGTGTTTGTGATATGTTTTTTGCATTTTGTAGTATACTTTATTCCTGAGGAATTTGCATAGAAGTATGTGTTGGAATAATTCACCTTCATAATTTACTGACTGAAATCTCTTGAGTTAATGCTTGTCATATTTTCTCTTTTAGTACCTCACCAGCAATAGATGTGGCAAATACGTGGACACTGGGATCTTAGCGTCTGATTTGCAAAAAATGTACAGGTAAAGAAGTGTACTTCTAAATCCTTGTTTTTAAATCCCTCTCCCCTTCCATTTTAAATATCCCATTTTACTTAATTTTTCAGTTGGTTTCAATGTCTGCTGGTATTATCTTACCAATCCATTAAACCTAAATCCCAAATCAGCGATACAAGCATTTGTAATCATCCACTATATTCAGTGTTAATTCCTTTCCCTCGAGGAAATGGCTCCTTTTTTTTTTTTTTTTTAATTTTCTCTTCAGTTGGCCAGGAGATAGAGATATTGCTGTATTGCTTCCATTTCCGTTTCATCAGAAAATTAAAACCATCAAGCGTGATCTTCGTCAGCTCTCAGACTCTGTCAAGGAGTGTGAGTCAGGCTGGTGGCCATATCTATAACCCCACCTCCTGAAGCTGAGGAAGGAAGATGTCAGGCTGAATAAAAAAACAGCAGTTGAATCTCTCAATTTATAAGCTAAATGTGTTCTTACAAAGTTCAGTTCTTTTAAACCTATTCAACGTGGGTTTACATATACAGCAGACAGGTCCCAGCTTAGGTAACTCAACTCGGGTTTTTTCACTGTCACAAATGAATGGCTAAGCAACTGAGAGTCTTGAAGGAGCAATAGGCTTTTTAGGTGGAATTGTTGTTTAAGCAAGAATACCCAGTAACTTTGCCCTCATTCACTGATTCTCTTAATGCTCTCCAGTCTTTGTGACTTATGAAATGCCCCTCATATGGTCATTGTACCCTCTAGGGATGTCACTACCACCACCATTGAAAACCAGTCTTCACATCTGTGCTAACCACAGCCATTGAAAGGATGTCTTTAGAGAATATATTTCTTTAACCTGATCTGACCACTTTCCTTTTTTATACCTGTTAATGCCCTTATTTTGTGTGAGTGGTACTTTCTTTTTTTTGGTTGTTTTTGTTTGTTTGTTTTGCTTTGCTTTATATTGTTTTTTGAGAGTCTTAATGTTTATCCCTGGCTGGCCTGGGACTCACTTTGTAGATCAAGCTGGCCTCCGCTTTACAGGGATCTACCTGCCTTTGCCTCTGGGTTTTTGTGTTGTTAAGAGCAGGTCTCACGCAGCCCAACTTGGCCTTCAAACTTGTAGCCTAGAGTAGGGGATGAAAAAGATTGGGTAGACACTCCTGGGGTGATTACTGTTCTCATGCAGGAACCAGAAACTAGTAGAAGTTAGGGCAGAGATGCCGGCTTTCATCCTATTCTTAGTTAATAATTGTGGGTCCAAGTATGGAGTCTCAGTGCTTTCCAGCAAAAACACCTTTCTTTTCTTTTCTTTTCTTTTTTTTTTTTAATTAGAAAAATTACCAGTGGGGTCGGGTGGTGGTGGTGCCTATCTTTAATTCCAGCACTCGGGAGACAGAGACAGGCGGATCTCTGTGAGTTCAAAGACAGTCTGATCTACAGAGCAAGTTCCAGGACAGGTTCCAAAGCTATAGAGAAACCCTGTTTTGAAAAACAAAAACATCTACCAGCATGTTCCCTCTGTGTGTATACATGCACGTGTGCACATGTACATATGTCATGCCACATCATGCATGTGGAGGTCAGAGGACAACTTTGTGAAGTTGTCTCCTTCTATGGGCGCCAGAGATCAAGTTCAGGTGGTTGGGCTTACATGGCAAACAGCCCTACCTGCTGAACCATCTGCTGGCCTTCTCTTTGTTATAGTTGTGCCCATGTTTTATGTTTTTAGTTAGTCATTTTCTAGTTTATCTTTTATTTATAAGACAAGGTCTTGTTATGTATTACAGGCTGTCTTCAAACTCATAGTCCTCCTGCCTCGGCCTCCAGAGTACAGAGATTGCAGGTGTGTTCTCTCAGGCCTGCCTTTCTCTTTTTAATGTTATGTAGCTATTTTGACTGAGTTCTAAATAAGCACCATTTAGGAAAGAATCTTGGGCTGGTTTGGTTTAGTTGGGGAAGTGATTGTTTAGGATGAGCAAAGCCCTGGGTCCTGCCCACAACACCATAGCTATAAAAAAATGAGGCTGATGGTGAATACCTTTAATTCCAACACCCAGGAGGTGAAGGCAGAAGTTCAAGTTCATAGCCAATGGGAAGCCAGCCTTGACTGTATAAACATACCCTTTTGAGAAAGATAACTTAGTGACTTGAATGTTGACTCTCACAAAGGTGGTTCTTGCTAGTTGTAAATTATTCTTACCTTTATTTACTTCTTGTGTGAGATGTTGTGCTCTGATTTTTTACATTTTAATATGATTGCTTAATAAAGGCTTCATGGCCAGACAGTGGTGGTGCACGCCTTTAATCCCAGCACTCGGGAGGCAGAGGCAGGTGGATCTCTGTGAGTTCGAGGTCAGCCTGGTCTACAAGAGCTAGTTCCAGGACAGGCTCCAAAGCTACAGAGAAACCTTGTCTCGAAAAACAAACAAACAAACAAACAAACAACCAAGATAAATAAAAAATAAAGGCCTCACGAAGTCAAGGTCTCCATTTAAATTAAGTATTTTGTTTTCCTGTTTGTGTGTACATGTTCACATGTGTACGCTCATGGCAGTCCGGGTGTCATTCCTTGCCTTCTGCCTAATTTAAGGCAAGGTCTCTTGTTTTTTGGTTTTTTTTGTTTTTGTTTTTGTCTTGTCACCCACCAGCACTCCCTAAATCTTGTCTTAGTTCACCCTATATCCTCCTCCTGACAAGGTTTCTCTGTGTAGCTCTGGCTGTCCTAGAACTCTTTCTGTAGACTATTCTAGCCTGGAATACAGAGATCTGCCTGTCTCTGCCTCCTGAGTGCTGGAACTAAAGGCACACACCACCATACATGGCTTTGTTTTTGTCTTTCAAATATATTTATCTTATGTGTGCATGTGTATACTTGTGTGTACTCGAGTGCATGACTGTACCAGCACCACATGTGCTGTTAGGCACAGGTTTGTGATATCAGATCTTCTAGAACTGGAGTTACAGCTCCTATGTGGGTGCGGGAAATTGGACCCAGGTCCTGTGGAAGAGCAGACTGTCGTGCCATCTCTCTAGCCCCAAGGTCTCTTGTTTTTATACTCCACACTAGTATAAACTGGCCTGCCAGTTGCTTGGAATTCTGTCTCTACTTTGTCTCCCTATACCTACCTTTATGTGAACCATCTCCTTAGTTCCATGTACCTCATTGAAAAAATTTTCTAAATTACATTTAATTTGTGTATGCATGTATGAGTGTGTTCGTGTGCCTTGGGACGTGCATGTGTGGCCATACCTGTGAAATTGAAACAACATTGCAGGAGTCGGTTCTTTCCTCTAACCATGTGGGTCCTAGGGATCAAATTTATAGTCAGGTTTGGTAACGTGTATCTTTATCTACCATTTTTTTTTTTGGGCTGTTTGAGGTAGAATCTCACTACATAGCTGTGGCTGGCCTATTGGCCTATAACTTACTATGTAGGCCAGGCTATCCTTAAGCTCACCAAGATACGCTTTTCTCTACCTTCTGAGTTCTGGAATTTCAGGCATTCACCAACATACCCATTATGAATACTTTATATTCGTTAAAGGCATGATATCGAAGCACTCAGGCAGAGGCAGGTGGATCTCTATGAGTTCTAGGACAGAGTCTGGACTACATAAAGAGATCTTGTCTCCAGAAAAAAAGAATTTACTTGGAAATCACAGAAATACACTGTTCACCAAACTTTTATGCATTGTTTTAACATAAGGTCTTACAAATGTTTGAACTTGAATTAATTAATTAATTTGGTTTTTTGAGACGGTTCCTCTGTAGCTTTCGAGCCTGTTCTGGAACTTGCTCTGTAGACCAGGCTGGCCTCAAACTCACAGACATCCGCCTGCCTCTGCCTCCCAAGTGCTGGGATTAAAGGCATACGCCATTTGAATTTAATAATGAAGAAATGTTAGATAAATCTAGATAAGGGATATTTAAATAAAGTAGCTGATCTATTTCCTTCTAAAATAATGTCAGTATCAGCTGGACATAGTGGCCTGGAGTTTGTTGGTATTCTGAGTTTGAGTCTAGACTGAACTACTTAGCAACATTGTCTCAAATACCCCACCAAAACCAAAAACGGTCAGTGTAATTGAACTGTCAGAGAAACATTTAATTCCAGCCCTCAGGAAACAGGTGGCTCTCTTATCAAATTCCAGACTAGCCAGGGTTACAATCCTGTCTTGATTGAGTTTGAGACAAGGGACCCCATTTTGTTCCCAGAGTGGCAAATGACAGTTTACCAGTATAACTGTAACCGGAGGTTTTTCTCCCGCCTACCAGTTCCTGAATATTACTTATAAATGTTTGGCCGATGGCTCAGACTAACTAGCTAGCTCTTACATCTTAAATTAACCATTTTCTATTAATCTATATATTGCCATGAAGCTGTGGCGTTACCTCATTTTCTACACGTCTTCCTCAGCAGCTGACTAGTGTCTCCCAGAGCCCGCCATTCTTCTCCTGCGTCTCTGCTTGGATTTCCCACCTGGCTCTATCCTGCCTTGCCATAGGCCAAAGCAGCTTTATTTATCAACCAATAAGGACAACACATGTTTATAGCATATAGGATCCTATAGCATGTAGCATTGCAAGTTTAGTGGAAAATATTTATGAAAACTGTGCTAAAAAAAATTTTTTTTCCCCAGTGTAGATTATGGCCGAAGAAAAAGAAATGCTTTTAGGATTCAAGTAGAAAAAGGTGAGTCTTTCATTGTTTGAGCAGAATTATCAACATTTATGGAAATAATTGTTTTAACTCATGGCATTTTATTGTTTATTTGTTTCAGTATTTAGCATAATTTGCAGTGAGAAAGAACTTAAGAATCTTAAAGAATTAGAGGACAGACATCTGGCAAAAAGAGCAAGACAAGATGAAGGTGATGAGTAAGTATTACAAAGCATTTTTTCTAAAGTTCCACATTCATTCAGAAAACTTTCAGCGGCTCTTTTTGGCCAACAGTGCAATTGTACCTGCACATTTTCCTGCCTTGCATTGTCTGTTTTTCCAGTCATATTGTTTGTTCTCTATCCCTAAAAATATTTGGACTGGCTTTCAGTAACTTGAGTATTCATTTCTATTTCACAAATCCCACTCAGCCTTCAAACATCAGTGAAGATATTAGTCTTGGGCCTTCTTAGATCCCTTGTGAGTTTTCTCTTAACACCTGATTATAAAGATTTACTGTAATCTTTATATCATATGGCTTTGAAATTGTTTTCTGTTTTGTATTACCAACACAGTTGTCTTGTCATCATTGTTATTCTTTGCTTTAATATAGTGCCAGTATACTAAAAGATGGCAGAAATTTTAGTGTTTTAATGTTATGGCTGGAGCACTTATGTTAAAAATGCAAATGTTTTTGTAGCTGGATTGATGGCTCAGTTCTTCCAGAAGAATCAGGTTTGATTTCCAGCACTTACATGACTGCTCACAGCTGTCTGTAACTGCAGTTCCTGGGGATATACATGCGGTGCACATATATACATGCAGGCAAGAAACACCTGTACACATGAAAACAAAACAATGAGACATTCCTTATATTTGATAGATAAGGAAGCTGATATTCCATGATATTAAGCACAGGGTTCTAAGTGGTTAAATGAATTTTTATTTTTATTTTAGCTTAGTTTTGAGACAGCGTCTCTCTGTGTAGTTCTGGTTATCCTCAAAACACTCTTGGTAGATCAGGCTGGCCTCAACTCACAGAGATTAGCCTTTCTTTGCCTCCCAAGTGTTGGGAATAAAAGTATACACAACCACACCTGTTTAAAATGAATATTTAAATCCCACTTCCTTTGACCTCTTTTTCCTGAGATTTATTTTTATTATTATTTTGTTTTGGTTTTGGTTTCTTGAGACAGCGTTTCCCTGTGTAGTCTTAGTTTTCCTGGAATTCACTTTGTCAAACTCACAGAGATCCTGCCTTTGCCTCCTAAGTGCTGGGATTAAAGGTGTGTGCCACCACCTGACTTAATTTAAAAATTTTTAATGCAATGTATTTTGATCCCTAGTTCCTCCTAGATTCTCCCCACTTCCCTTACCCACCTCAAACAAACAAACAAACAAACAAAAAAAAAAAATGAAAACTAAAGCAAACAAAAACTAGTAAGACAGGAAAAAAAAAGCCAAAACAGAAAGGCCTCACAGAAAACTTGTAACTTGTTTTGTGTTAGCTAACTAACTCCTCCCAAAATGGGGCTTTCCTTGGAGTGTGGTTAATCTCCCCAGTGACACCCCCTTGTCAGCTTTCAGTTGGAATTACTTCTCGTGCCCATTTCCCTTTGCGGTGGTGGATTCTGTCCAGTTTGAACCTGTGCGGGTTCAGTGCATGCTGCCTTGGTGTCTGTGAGTTCATGTGCATCAGTCCTCTTGTGTCTGGAAGATTGTTTCCTTGGAGTTATCCACTACCTCTGGCTCTTGCAATCTTTCTACCTCCTCTTCTGCACAGATCCCTGAGCCTTGAGGGAGGGGTTTGGTGAAGACTTCCCAATAAAAGCTGAGTGCTTCAAAGTCTCTTACACTGCACATGATCCAGTTGTGGTTCTCTGTATTAATTCTCATCTACTATACAAATAAACTTCTCTAGCTGAGTGGTGGTGGTGCATTTCTTTAATCCCAGCACTCAGAAGCAGAGGCAGGTGGATCTGTTTGAGTTCAAGGCCAGCCTCGTCTACAGAATGAGTTCCAGGACAGCCAGGGCTGTTACACAGAGAAACTCCTGTCTCAAAAAAAACAAAATAATATAATAATAATAAAGGAACAAGCTTCTCTGATGATGGTTGAGCGGTACACTGATCTGAGATTTGTATTGTTTCGTTTTAAATTATTTTATGTTTTAAAAATTTTAAGTGAGTGTGCTTGTGTTGGGGGATGTCATGTGTATGTGGGTACCTGTGAAGGCCCCAAAGGGACATCATAAATACCTTTTAAGCTGGAGGTCGTTGTGTTAGGAACCAACCTCGGTCATATATATATATATATATATTTTAAGATTATATATTTAATATATATTATATATATAATATATTTTTTAAGATTATATATTTAAGAATATATACAACATTCTGCCTCTATGTATGCCCACACGCCAGAAGAGGGCGCCAGATCTCATTACAGATGGTTGTGAACCACCATGTGGTTGCTGGGAATTGAACTCAGGACCTCTGGAAGAGCAGCCAGTGCTCTTAACCACTGAGCCATCTCTCCAGCCCCCCAACCTCGGTCTTATGTATGAGCAGCCAGTGCTCTTAACTGCTGATCCAGCTCTCCCTTTTTTTCTTTGTTGTAGTTTTTGGGTGTTTTGATTTTTCAAGACAGGGTTTCTCTGTGTAGCCTTGGCTGTCCTGGAAATCACTATGTAGATCAGACTGGCCTCAAACTCATAAAGGGTCCGCCTGCCTCTGTCTCCCAAGTGCTGGGATTAAAGGTGTGCACCAACCCCACCCCCACCCCAGCCAGCCCTTGGATTCATCATTTATTTTAATATACTGACTTATTTGAGATAGTAATTTTTTTTATGTTATTAGAGAAAAGCATTCAAAACTTTTTCACTTTCTTTCTCTTCCTCTCTCTTTTATAATCCTTAGGTACACTGAAAGCTATTCTGATGATGATTCAGACATGGAAGATTACCCAGACCCACAGGTAAGTCAGACATTCTGTGAACCCACTTGATTTCTTCCTTTCTTTCTTTTAAGATTCATCTGTTTTTATTTTATATATATATATATTACTGTTTTACCTGCATGTATGTATGTGTACCATATGCATGTCTGTTGTCTGAGTTCAGAAGAGGGCATTGGATATCCTGGAACTAGAATTAGGAGCCACCACGTGGGTCTTGGGAACTGAACCTGGGTGTTCTGAAAGAGTAGCCAGTGTTCTTAACTGCTGAGCCATGACTCTAGCCCCCAGTTTTGTTTTTCTTACTCATTATGATCCTTTCTTAGAAGAAAAATAAAAAATAGAATGAAGGACCTTGTTCATCTTTATCAATATGTAATTGAATGCTTTCTGTACACATTATCAATGGTTTAGTCCTCCTTCCAGTATTTATGCTCGTATAATTAGTTATATAAAGGAAAAGGAGGGAAAACAGTAGCCAAAACTAAAGGCAGATTGGAATATTAAGGCAGGTAATAAAGAAATTCAACCAGTCTGTGTCACCTTTAATCTCAGCACTTGAGAGGCACAGGCAGGCAGATCTCTGAGTACAAGGCCAGCCTGTACTTTCTGCCGGGGAGGCAGCAGATGGCAGACCTAAATAAAAAGATACAGCAAAAATGTGCCAAGTTACTTAGCAGTTGCTTCTTAGTTTATCCTTTCTTGGTAAATGAGGCTTTGAATCTATTAACAAAGTGATTACAGTACTCCATTATATTTGATCTAGTATTGAGTTATGACTCACTGATTACTGGTCTATTTTCATACCTCTTGATTTTATTTAATCACCAATTATGAATTGGCCTGGTTCTGTTACCTTAGAGTGGTTAAAGTAGTTTTGAGTAGTAAAAACTTTTTTGGAAATTAACTAATAACCTGTGTTTTCTGCCTGTAAATGTGAGAGAAATTGTTTAAAGTAAAATGTACAAAGCTTCTTAGTTTAAGTACTGAAGCTTAATACTTCCTGAGTAACTTAAAATGAAATCATGTTCCTGCCAGTCAGCAAATCACATGAACAACTCCCTGCTGTCTTTGTATCGGAAAGGAAACTCTGACTCTGTTTCAAACACTCCGAAGTTAGACCAGGGAGAAGCCACCACTTCAACACCATTGCTGACTTCTAAAATGAGCATCATGCCATTGAAGACCCCTGCCAGAGAATCTGAGGGAGGATGGTTTATTGACAAAACCCCAGGTGGAAAGGACAGTCATGTCTTGGACCTATCAGATGACCAAAGCAACTTAAAGCCAGATTCTGAGATTCAGGTATTTTCTTTTTTTTTTTCTTTTTTTTTTTTTTTTTTT
>PVIU01023273.1:0-26713 GCA_004026605.1 Ondatra zibethicus | reverse complement strand
TACCTTTTGTCAAAAGCCTGTGAATGTTGCTTGGGGTGGGTTATTCCCTAGCAGCAGGAATAATTATCATGAACACTGGAGGCTCAATGGCTTCTCTCACTGTGAAAATTATGAGAGACATCTCTGATCATTATGAGACTTAATTATGCAATGGATAATTCTCAGCTGCAGTGCCTACTGTTTCTAGAGATATCTGTAAATGTTGCCTTTAAATATTATTCTATGGCATACTGTAAAAAATAATTTTCTGTCTGATCTCAAATCTGTCAGTGCAATGAAACAGTATTGAAGAATCTTGTTGCTGAACACCAATTTCCAAAGCTCTGATATTCCATTGTTAGAGTTCTGGAGTTTTCCTTGATCCACACAGTAGCCATAGACACCAGTTTCCCCACTTGAAAATCTACTAAACCCAGCAAGAAAGGGATGACATTACCTCCAGATCCTCTCATCACTAGGTCTCATTTATACCCCAATGTGGTAGATTTTCCTTAAGGCAATTACTTGAATTTGCAAGAAAAAAATATGTAATACGATCCTATTTGCTCTTTCCTTCCTTTACTACCCTAAATGTGTCATTTCTTGTGAAGGAAAATGAGTGTAGTTTTTTTAAGATTCAGAAATATGTTCACTGGTATCATAATGTCTTAAGGTGTCATAATAAAATATGCTGCTTTGGGGTTCGAGAAATGGTGCTGATTAAAAATAAATTTATAAAAAATAACTGGGGGAAGAGAAAAAGGAGCAGGAAAGAGGGTGTAAAAAGAAAAATGGAAAATAATGTAAATCTATTATTTAGAAATTATAACTAAAAACACCATTATACACCTTTTTCTATCATGTAAAACTTTTATGTGGTAAAAGTAAAGTTATTATATTTAGGATAAAGGAAGCTATCATTTAAAAAGGTTGACATAAGGTAATATGTTCAATTTAAATAATTATTGAACCTGGTATGTAGTCAATTTTTGTGTGTGTGTGAAATTTCAAAGAATATATTTGATATAACTTTTTGAAGAAAGAAAACTTATTTTAGAACCTCATCTGATTTTAAATCTCACATTCAAAGTCTATAGCTTTCCCTTGGGAAAGTGACAGGTTATATTCCTTTACTTACCTTATTTTGGGGCTTGGGACAGTCTTCCTGTATAGCTCAGGCAGGCTCAAACCCACTATGTTCCCTAGTTTGGCCTTGAACTCTTGACTACTCTCTTTCTTGAATGATACAATTATGAGTTACCATACGTAGCTATAATGTAACATTAAATTTGTTTCTTTTTTCTTTATATTGAGGGTAAAATTGCAGGCTTAACTGATTTTCTTTAAATAAAATGAAGCAATTCCTACGAAGTTGCAAGGAGAAGTCCTGGCACATAGACATGTGTAAGAGATTCTCAGCTAATGACTTCCTGTCTTGGCTATGCTATGGTATGGACATACTTGCTAAAACAAGTGTCAGCATGTTCATGCTCATGTAACAGGAGCTTGGGAGAAAGCTTCTGTTGGTCCAGCTCCTTGGGGGAGGATCTGGGTGTAGAGAAAAGGAAGCTGTATTCAGAACCCTCATGAAACAATGAGTCAAAGACTTGTCCTTAACAAGAATTTCTTAGGTGCTTCTGTTTGTTCATTGGAGAGCTGAATGTATCATATAATTTAGCATCCAGCTTTACAATGTGCTTCTAGGCAGATAATTTTGATTAATTATTAATTAAAGAGAGAAAGCTGAGGCTATAAACATCAAAAAAAACTTGATTAAGTTTCCATAGAGAGGCATCACATTTGGTTATTTTAATCTGTATGATTTTCTCTTCTCAATATTATTATTTATTTTTAAATTATACTTTACTTGGATTTTTGGTGAAGTAATTAATGCTACAAATTAAATCATGTACAGATTCATGTAACCAGCACTATAATCAAGATTCAGAACAACTTTATCATTTCCAAGAGCTGAGACCACTTACCCGTGTGTGTGTGTGTGTGTGTGTGTGTGTGTGTGTGTGTGTGTGTACGCACTCGCGTGTGTGTAAATGTCTGCTTTTAGTCATGGGCTCTGGCAGCAAGAATCATGTACATAGATTTATGAAACCAACTACCTTCTTAGAGTAGTTTAATGTCATTGATCCACAGCCAAGTTATTGTGTGTATTGATAATTTCTTTTTTAATAATTATTTCTTTAATTTTTTGAGATTATAATATAAGTACATAAATTTCACCTTCCCTTTCCTCCCTCCAACCCTCTCCCTTTACACCTCTACTTACTCTCTTTCAGATTTACGAACTCTTTTTTTATTCATTATTGTTACATGCATATAATCCTAAATATTTAAGTACAATATTTTCAGTATGTGTAGTAGTTACTTGTATGTACACTTTCAAGGCTGACTATTTGATATAGAATAACAAGGTG
Source organism: Ondatra zibethicus (assembly GCA_004026605.1). Classification (NCBI taxonomy): domain Eukaryota; kingdom Metazoa; phylum Chordata; class Mammalia; order Rodentia; family Cricetidae; genus Ondatra; species Ondatra zibethicus. The sequence continues at coordinate 24,302 of PVIU01023273.1, read as the reverse complement.
GTGTGCTCTTTCCTGGAGAAGATTTTTTTCCTGTCTTACCATTCCTTAGTTCCCTATAATTCTTTTTGTAGGGATAAGGGCTCCTGCTTTTTCCTCATCCACATTAGACTGTCTATTGTCATTGTTCTTGTTCAGCTCATGTTTGGGCACTCATGTTGGTGAGAGTTTATAAGTGTAGCTTCTGAAGTTCCTAAGAGACCCAATATCACAGCAAACTCCTTGTTCCTCTGGCTTTATAATCTTTTCCACCCCCTCTTCTGCAGTGATCCCTGTCCTTAGGTGTATATGTGTCTTTTGGGACTAGGCTCCACAGCTCTGCCTTTTGATTGGTTGTTGTTTTCTGAAGTCATCTGTTTATGTTGCAAATAGAAGTTTCTTCAATGAGAAGTGAAGACTACACTTATCTATGGGTACGAAAATGTAATTAGAAATTATATTATTTTAGTACAGTAGGGTTGTAGATTCCTCTCCAGTATCTATGATTTCACTAGCCCAGGATACTTGGCTAGGTTTCCTATTCCAGGCATGAGTTCCTTCTTGTTGAGAAAGTCTTAAATCAATTAGAGAGCTCTTGTTAAAACCAAGATAAGATACACATGTGTCTGCTGCACCCTTAGAATTGTTCTGCCATGCTGTCATTGTACTTTACAAGTGTCATTGTTGGGTGAAACTGTTGGTTGCTTCCCTCCTTTGGAAGTTTGCATGCTGCCTTCTAATACCAGAAAGTTTCAGGGAGGATGCATTTTGGATAATTTCACTTCAGGAGCTTCTGTGTCCTGTGTTTGAAATGCATGGTGTCTTCAGCAATAGGGACTTACCTTCTACTCCTGGGGGTGTGGGGCAACCAAGGGCAATAGGAATAGCCCGTAATATTTGAAGAGTCTCTTGGACAACCCTGAATTTGTTCCCTTTTTGTTACTGAATAATGTTCTATGGTGTGAAGGTACTGCATATTGTTTACATTTTTCCCCCTAAATAGAATGAATTTAGATTTGTTGCATATTTCCTATTTAATATTTCCAATCAGCAAGAGGACTTTTCTACTAGCCCTCATGAAACTTTTACATCTCTTTGAAAATTTAGAATGTTTATTTATTTTTTTGCAATTTTACTTCTTTTTCTAGCACAGTATGTCTTCTTTCTTATGCATATATAGTGGTGGGGGTACCGGTTTTAGAGTCAGAGGTTAAGTTTAACATTTACTCTGCAGATTATTGTGTAATGTTGCTTTGTTTCTTAATGTTTCCAAGTTGGTTTTCTTGAGGAATACCAATAACTAACTCATAATATTTTTTGTTGAGACTGTTCGTAAACAACTGTATCTCATGGTGCCAGTTAGAAATCATATCTCTTCTGGAGGCAGAGGGAGAAAGATGACAAATTCAAGGCCTGTCTGGGCTACAGGTAACTTCAAGAACAGCCTATTCTATCCAGGGAGCCACAGTCTCAAAAAGGAAAAGGAAAACTGGGGAATGTGGTTGATTGTCATGGCTAGTATATATGATATCCTAGGGCATGGGTAAAAAAAGAATGCATACAACATTCTTTAAAAACCGCTTGGCATCTAGTTAGCACTGGAAAGCAATAACTACCCTCATGCAGCTATTCCTGGACACAGCAAAAAATAGTTTATAAAAGTTTGAAAGCACATTTTTATAGGTGTGTGCATGCAAGGAAATGCATTTAAGTAAATATGCATTGCCCACTGCTGACCTATAGTTTAAAACTTAGTAGTAAGTACCATGTATCATGCTTGTAAGACAGATAGGCAGAGTGTAGAAAAATTATTCAATGCCATCTGTGTCCTCGGAAACTGCTCCGAGACCTGGCAATGAGAAGTGACTCAAGCTCTGAGATGTAAACAGAGATATTTGCTCCCAACTCCAGCTGAACTCTAAGCGGCAAAAGGAATGTGCTGAACCCTGAGGCAGACTGACAAAATGGCGCTGACTTTCCTTCCGCTTCCAATACTGCCCATCAACTCTGTCCCAGAAGTTTGGTAAAGAGACAGAATGACCTTAAAGTGAAAAGCAAGGGTGTCACCCCCCCCCACACCCACCCACACCTCTCATCACCATCCTTATTCTTTATTGTAACACTATGTCTGTGGAGGACGTCTCTTTTAATCATTGACCTTTTATAAATGATTATATTTACTTTTTCCTTATTAAGAAGTGCAAAGGTAACTTTTGATATTTAACAAAGCTTACATAAATCTCTTTGGGTCACTAATAAGTGGTGATTATGCTGGAAATTCATAAGAAGAAAGAGGATGGTTTTCCTTGAACATTCATGAGTCTCAGAGTTACAAATAAAGCCTAAAGTGTTAATTTGGTTGCTAATAAGAAGGAAATGACAGATTTATCCTCCTCCTGATGACAAATGGAATCTAAATTCTCTCTGTTATTTCTCAGTAAAGAAAGAAAATAAATACAAGCAAAATATAGCACAGTATTGTAAAATACAATCTGAAAATAATTAGAACCCCAAGTATCTTTACTACAAAAGGGCAAAGTCCACATACTTTTCTCTTTGATTCATTATTTATGGACACATTACTGGGGTCTCTCTGTGTACTTTCATAACTTTTTCATTTCTACTGAAACCTCCATTTATCTAACTTGAATTATAGAAACCCCGATAAGATCTCCCTGACTGTGTTTTTACAGATTACATGACTATGTCTTTGACATTTGACATTGTCATATAAGTTTTGAATTTTTGTTTGACTTACACACTTTATTCTCTTTGCCATTCCTTCTGCGACTACTTCTCAGACACCAGGTCTGCTTTTGCATGCAATTCAGGGGAGTCTTTCATTAATCTTCCTGTCCTCCGTGTCTTCCTTTTGTTCTTGCAACTTGCTTATCCCATACAAATGGCCGTCATTCATTTCTCATTTCTCTGCTTAGAAGTCTGTTCCTTTCCAAATCTTGTTTTATCTACAGATTTCTTAAAATGTATTTGAAAGCAAATCCTGCTGCTCTGATTGAATTAATTCTTTGTAATCATTCATGTACTTGCAGTTGTGTGTGTGTGTTGTAAATACATGTGTAAGGGCGGGTATAGGTGTCTGTGCACATGTTGAGGCCTGATCAGGACATCAGGTGTCCTGTTCTATCACTGTTTCCCTTATTCTTTTGAGATAAGATGTCTCACTAAACCTGAAGCTAGAGTGATGGCCAGAAAATCCAGTGAGTCACTTGTCTCAGATCTCCAGAATACTGAGGTGATAGGTAGAAACACAGTCATGCCTGATTTCTTTATTTATTTGCTTATTTGCTGTTCTGAAGTCACCCTGTAGACTTGCTGGGTTCAAACTCCACCTGCCACTGCCTCCTGAGTGTTGGGATTAAGGCATGCTCCACCACACTCCGGCCTTAGGAACCATTCTTAATTCTCTTTCATAACTTCAATGAGGACATCAGTCAGTCAGATGGTCATTTTTGTTTTCTTTCAGTTTTATTGAGACACCTGACACAATCTCCTCCTATCTTGCAAAAGCTTCAGCAATAACTCATGTCTCATTTGTTGATATTTGTATAGATTACCACAGTTTACTACAAATATATGTCTTTGGGCTTAGATGTCTAGCTGGATTTTTTTATTGCAGTCTTACATGCATTTAGACTCAGATAATATATGGTGGTAGGAGAGATTGGCCTACTGTTGAGACTGGAGAATAAGTGGAGCTCTTGTGGGCCTGTCAACAGGCTCAAATGTAGGGAGACTGTGTAAGTCAGTTGTGTATCAACCATCGTGATTCCTAGGTTCTGGTCACGACCATCCTAGGAGTATGTTTTGACATCTGTAGTTCAGAGTTGTTGAGTTTCTTTTGAATTCTTCTATTCCGTCTCACTTTTATGGACTAACATGCCAATATTTCCATCCTAGGTTCAAGGGGAGGGAAACGTCTCCCCTTCTTCATTTGGGAAATCAGAGTGTGCATAATATAGGCAGAAACGAACCTGTAGAGGTTACCTTCAAGCTTACTGGCTTTTGACTTTTGCTTGTCTCTGTTTCCCTTGTTCTCCGACTCTGCTCTGTTGATAGCGAGGGATCCAGTCATTGTTTCTATACAGATAAGAAAATTTTAGTTCTTGCCCAAACCTCTGCATTGTGGAGTAAATGCCAAGAACCCTACAGTGATTACAATGTATTTCACAGTTTGGCTCAGTGTGATTTATCTAACCAAACTTACCTTCTGCAGTCAACGCCATTGCTTCTTTGGTTTAGCCACATTGCCTTCCTCATATTTTCTTTAAGCACTGAGGATTTCTCTAAGCTAAAACTTTTCTCCAGGCTATTCCCATTGTCTCAAACATTCTCCACTCCTATGATCCATATTTTATCTTTCATCTTATCTAGTCCTTTGTTTAAATGTCTACTTCCTTTTAGTCTTTGTCTTCTTTTGAGATGTGTTTTATGTGTAGTATGTATGTGTAATCATTTATGTGTGATGGGGACTTTTCTGTGTGAACATGTGTGCATATACATAAATATACCTGTAGAGTCCAAAGGTTGATGTCAGCTCTTTGATTTGACGGATAATTGTTGTAATGAGGGGCTCGGGCTGTGTTCCTGGCACCGGGCCCCTTGTTCTGTCCCGCCTGGCTCCCAGTGCATACTTGAAATAATTACACGGAAACTGTATTCATTGAAATACTGCCTGGCCCATTAACTCTAGCCTCTTATTGGCTAACTCCCACATATTTGTTTAACCCATTTCTAATAATCTATGTGTCACCACGAGTCGTGGCTTACCCCGAAAGATTCAGCGTGTGTGACCTGGCGGGCTTCATGGCGGGCGGCTCTCTCTGGCTCTGTCCCCTTCCCAGCATTCTCTTCTCTTTATCCTGTCTATCTAAGTCCTGCCCTATCAGAAGGCCAAGGCAGATTCTTTATTAACCAATAAAAGCAACCCTAATACAGAAGGACCCTCCTACACCAGATAATCACCTCACTCATTGAGGCATATTCTCTCCATTCAACTCAGAGCTAGTAGATTTGGACCATCTAAATAGCCAGCTTGCTCCAGGGAGTCCCTATCTCTTTCAAGCAGTGGAACTACAGATGGGGGAGTTTGTACGAATCCTGGAGATCTGAATACGCTTCCTCATAGCTGTGCAGCAAGCACAGGCTCACTTTAATCACTTAACTATCCCTTTCCTAGCAAATTGCAGCTTTCTGATTTCCAACTTGAACATCATATTTGAACTAACAATCTATGTGAGCTTAGGAATTCCACATCTAAAAGTAAGAGCCCTGTTTTAACAGGGATCCCGATGGGCTTGATGGCCAGGATGCTCTTTCTTCATATTGTGGTGGGTTCTGGAGAACAATAGTCTCAGCTGGATTTTCAGAGCGTCATTACTTGGAACTCCATGCACTTGACTGGATTGAGTCATCTGCACTTTCCTATGGTTTGCTTCTCCGTGAAGAACTTAATCCTAGCTCCACAAGGGAACTCCTTTGCCTCCGGAAGCTTCCTCTGCATAAGCCAAGTGCCTTCTCTTCTCTATTGATCTGTGCTTTCTTGCTCTCATGTGAGAAGCATCCTCTGTACTTTTTGACGTTTTTAGTGTCAGTTTTCTCCAAAACCTTTTATTCCTGCTTTACCACTTCCATTTATTTACAGTCTAAATTCTCACTGTCTACATTTCAATGTGATGAGATAACTTTTTCAACACGGTGGCTCGCAGTGTGTTGATATTAATGTGTTATGTGTATTATCTCAATGTGTATGGTCCTGGGGATTCCAGAAGTTCATTTAAGGGGTTCTTCATATGAAAGAGACTTTTAAAATTGTACTAAAACCTTGTCTTTTTCTTCCTTTCTATCAAGTAAAGGTAACCTTAAATTCATATTTGTAATAAATTAAGTTCTTCAGTATAAGTGTTCAGTATAGTTGTGAATAAAATATCTGTGGTTTGCAAATAGGGTAGAAAAACTCCGCATATTCATGTTATATGAATACAATAAACAAAAGAAAAGTATAATGGTAAAATTGGACCTTTAAAAACACGATGAAAATATCAGGTTAAAAAAATTCTACTGTGAAGCTCTGAGAAACATATTACCAAAATGTTCTTTTTGGTCAGAGGCATTCTAGCTATATTCAGCATCTAATCATGCTACCTAGAATGTTGCCTGTGACTGTTGACTGGACCATTGGTTCATGAGGTGTTAGACTGAGAACAAAGACAAGGTGTCAACTGCTACATCTGCATGAATTGAACCCACCTTCCCAGATTTAATGTTAGCAGCCTCTTAAAATCTAACTCTCCATACAGCCTAGGCCAGGGAGGGGTACCTGGAAAGGCAGGCAAGACTATACAGCTGTAAAGACTTGACATCTCTCTTTGGGGAAGAGTTATCTGTACTTTTAACAGACTCGAATCCTGCTAGTGTAGAGAGCATAGTCTGCTTAACTACAGTCCTATTTCCCATAGCTCTCTTCCACTCCGCTCAAAGAAAGTATTGAGTCAAATTAAATTTATTGAATAGATATTTGATAGATATACAGAGAGAGTTTAATGATCAGTCACGCAGAATTATCAAACAGAAACAGAAACTTGGCTTTGAAAATCTATCCCCCAAAAGTGGTAAAAATATTGAACACATCATATTTTCATTTCCTTTTCAAACCATGCATTCTCATTTGTAAGTTGACCTCAGTAATAAGGCAGAACATAATATAAAATAAAAGACCATAATCTAAAATCAGAGCAATAATCTACTGAATAACCCTCTTGCCTTGGGCCAGGGCTACTAAAAATGAATCAGCATTGAAGATGCACATAGAAAGCCTGTCTTCTAGCTGGGCAGTGGTGGCACACTCCTTTAATCCTAGCACTCAGGAGGCAGGCATTGGAGGATCTTTTTAAGTTCAAGGCTATCCTGGTCTAAAGAACTAGTTCCAGGACATGTTCAAAGCTACAGAGAAACCCTGGGGGCGTATATCCTGTCTTCTGGGAATATTGAGAGCCAGGGGGTAGAAATGCCAGTCCTGAATCTCCCCCAGACAGGAGTTTCCTATTCTCTTACACAAGTTCTATTTTCTTTGCCTACAAGGTTAGAAGGACTCTAAATTCTCTAAATGTAGATCTGCAAACCCTATGCCTTTAAGTAAATATATACTTTTAAACCATAGATGTTGTATAAATGTCAGCTGCAGGCATTTGTTCTCTGAGGCACATCTCTCTCTGAGGGAGGAGTCTGTCTGGAGCTTAACTGTCACTCCAATTTCTCTCAGGCCTTGTCCCCAACATTACTCAAAGGACAAACCACTCAACTGTGCAAAATAAGCCAAAAGAAGTGACAGGCAGGCAGCAATCTTGGCCACTAAGATGTGTTCTCACTGGACACTTTCCATAAGTATCTAACCTTAGGAGCCAAGGGGCAACAGCCCAAGAAAAAGATTCAGGTACATTTATTTCATAAAAGAAAGAAATATTTCATTTCTTTCTGGTACATTAATGGCGAATAGGGAGCAGATAGGTAATTTATGTTGAATAATGTTAGAACGGATAATGAATGGAATACATATTCCATTCTCTTGAATCTAAACTGGATGATACATACTTATTTTTTTGTTATCCAGCGGAGTTAATCAAATGCTTTCTCCAGGAGACAATTTGAGGGGATGTAGATGAAGTTTAGTTGTAAAACATTTGCTTTCTTCGGAAGCTTGAGGCCTTGGGCTCAGTACGTAGCACTTAAAAACATGCAACATGACATGGCCTGACCCCAAAGGAACTTTACTGCAAGTTGGTCGATGTTGAAATGTTTGCAAGTATATGTGCGCCGATTTCTAAAATCAGAAACACATCCTTTTGTGTTCACTAAATCCCCTGCAGCCCTCATTAAAAATGAAAGTCTTTTTTCTAATAAGCCCTGAGGTTGTTGAATTCTGCAAACTCACCATTACCTCCTCCTGAATTTTACTTTACCACTTGGTCAATGGGAACTGTGTGCTGCATTTGGAGATTGCAGGTCCCCAAATGTATCTCATATAAAAGTTGTAATTTAACTCTAAACCAGATTTGCCACTTGAGCCTTATATAGGGAGCCCAGGTGGATCAAAATGCTCTGCCAATATCATAGTTATTTTATAATTCCCACTTATTAAGTTATCAGTTGTGGCAATAGTTTTTAATAACATTTTTCTTTTTCCTTGTTTTTCCTAACAGTCAGATAAAAAAAACTGTTCTCCTACCCCCAACACACACATATAAATTGATTTTATTCATGTTTCAGATGGAAGAGTTTTGTTTTACTGAGAAGACACAAACATATTTTCAGAGTGTATGTAGCAGGACTGCAGACTGCCTTGATCTCTGTGTAATACTATAAGGCAATTGATTTCTTACAGCTCTCTGTATTTCTTCATATACATTATTTATAGTTTTCTAAGGAGTTACCTTAGAAAGCTTAGATGTTTAGCCTAATCTGAAAAAGTCACTGAAGAAGCCTCCAAATACTCAGGGACGTTTCTAAGATGTTTCTGATATCTGGTATAGGTCTTTCCCTTTCGGTGAGAGAGGACAGCCGTTGCCAACCTGAGGTGAAAGAGAATGGGCAGCAAAAATCAAAAGATGTTATTCATTTCCATGATTAGAAACACTCTCCTGTCTTTCCTGGCCTTCCAGTTGATGGCAGGTTAATGGTATTCATTCCACAGAGAAGCATGTGCCCACTGTTGTAACAGGAGAGTTAGCTTGACTTCCAAGGATAACTGTCCTGAAATACCAAGCAATAGAGAGTCTGCAAGCTGGGAGTGAGAAACAATTAGAGAGCACTTCATTAATGCTTAATGATGCAGAGCAGGCAGAGAGCAGAGCTGATTGTGTGCTCTGTCTTAGCTAGTGATCCTCACATGATGCCAGTGTAGTGTTGTGAAAGACTTTGGATGATAGGTTGTGAAGCGGACAAGGCAGAAGGTGAAATTATTGGGAGAAAACTTGTGTGACAGATTGGACAGAAACCAGAAAATGGCTGCAGTGGATGCTTCTGCCAGCCTTAGGACAAGTTGGGGAAAATGTATTCTTTTCATATTTGGTTCCCTGAGCCCAATTCCTAATAGGCAAGGTTAAATCCTGCTGAGGATGTCTGTTCCTAATAATGCATTAAGCATCTCAGTTGGAAGGTTCTATTAAGCATTTCCCCGTTTTTTACTCTATCATACTGCAGTGAAAAAGGATTAAAAAAATACTGCACAGGTGCACATCACAGCTGTTGAGGCTAAACTGTGTTCTACTATATTAATTCATGTCCCGTTAGGGGAGTTAGAGAATAGTTCCCATAAAAAGTGAAAAAAAAATTGTCTTCATCAAAGAAGAAAGGAGTTTCCTAACTCTACTACAACACTATCTCTGGACAAAAGGGCTTTGTTAAATGCAATTTCCTAACCAGTAACACAGGCACAAATACAGAAAGGGGATTCTTTGGCTTGGTTTAAAATTACATTTTTAAAATTAAATTTGTGTTTCTGTGTATATAGAGATATACACATATAGAGTATCTATACACAATCTAGTGTGCTGGTACATACACACAACGCTCCAAGAAGTCATGTTTTAATTAAAGTTCAAGCAATCAAGGCTACATAAGCCAGACCTATGTCACCAGACTTTTTCATTGAGTTTAGCTCATGGGGAATTAACATAAATTAGTGGTGACATGTATGTTTATAGCGCACATTTATTTCAGAAAGTCAGTCATATATTGAGATGGCTTTGTTATAAAAACAGAGCTTCTATGTTTCTTCCGATGGCTTCAGCTACAGCTGTGAATGTTAAATATTAATGCTGAAAGCATGACACTAAATGCAAGACTAATAAATGAGGGTTCATGCATTTATAGTGCAATGCAACAGAAATAGCAGGAGATGAACAGGAATGAACAGAGGAAGGTGAAGGAATGAAGGAAGAAAAGGGAGAATGGGTAAAGAATGGGTGGATGTAGGGATGGAGTATGGGACAGAAGAGGAGAACAACCACCTAAATACGCACACACACTCCCCCCCCACATATAAATAAACAAATTCTGCTCTATTTGCTATTCAGTTATTCCACGGTTATTTTAAACTTCAAGAGTGTCAGTTTTTCTTAAAGGCTAATAGTCTCTTATTTGCTCTAGAATCGTCACAGAAATTTAATAAGATAATTGCAAGGAATTTATTCTAATGTATAATGAATTATAGGATTATTGGTATGGTTTAAATATAAAATGTCTCCTGGAAGCTAATGTGTTAAACACTGTTCCCAATAGTAGTATAGTATGGAGAGATTGTTGAATCCTTGGGAGATGGAGTTGGATGGAGAAGGGAGGTTACTTTTAATATATACAGAGTCCCTCTCTGTCTCCTCCTCGGGTTGTGACTGCTTCTGTTCTGCCCTGTCCCTTTTCCCATGGTATGCTGACATCTGACACTGTGAGCCAAAGCAAATTCTCCCTCTCTTGTTCAGATAGACATTTCGTCACACAGATAAGGAAGCTAACATACCGGGACCCCTACTATTTGACTGATCACTCCATCTTTTGATATCTTCCCAACTTTATCTTCACGATCCTATCATATCCCCTGAAAGCATGTTGCTTCTATGGAAAGTGTGGAGCATCTAAGCATTCATGGTCACTTTCAGCTCTGTGTTCTTCACCCTTCCACTGAACTCTCTAACCTGTTAGTTAGTATCTGTGCATCACAGGGCCTTCCTTTTCTCTCTGACCCGACTCTACAGACAAAATTTCCCAAACTCACAAAGCATTACTGAGAACCCCATGTGTGCTCCAGAAGTTGACCTCCAGGGCCTGAGCATCAGTTGGCTTTTCCCTTCAAGAAGGAGCCCACATTTCCTATTTATTTGACCAGCTTATACTGTTCTCTCTCTTATTTCTCTTTTCTCCTTCTTATGCCCAACAATCCCCAATATAGTGCTCATTTTTATAGGGCTAAATGTTTGTCACTTTTTTATTATATAAGGGCATTTGGAAAAGTTAAGTATATCTCCATTTTAAGACTGAAAATAACAAATAAAAAACAAAACAAATCATGTATTATAGAAACAAAAAGGTTCTGTAACATTTAATATGTTTTTAGTCAGATTATCATGATTTAAGTTCAAATTCATAAATCTAGAAATCATAAGCATGTTGATTTCATAATCCTAAATTGTCTCACTTAACTTATGGTCCACATGGCTCTGTACTATACAAATAGGAAGTTAGAATCCTGATCCAGACAGTGTGCTTGGAACTGGCACAGCAGATGGCAGATTATATCACAAGTTGATTGACAACTTGATGGGAGCTAAAATCACCTTAGAGGTAAACCTCTGCATATATTTTGATGTGGGATGCCCTTCCTTATGTTATGAATATGTGTTATTATCACTGGTTACTAAAGAAACTGATTTGGCCAATAGTCAGGCAAAATAGAGCGAGGAAAAAAATCCAAGCAGAGAGACAGGGAGAAAAAGAAGGTGGAGTTGCAAAGACAAAAGAATCCCCTAGGAAAGCAAAATGTGAGGTAGCAAGCCACAAGCCTTGTGGCAAAATATGGGATAATAGAGATGGGTTAATTTAAATATGTAGACCTAGCCAGTAAAAGCCTGAGCCATAGGCCAAACAATTTGTAATTAATATTAAGCCTCAGAGAGGACATTCGGGTGCTAGAAAGTAGTAGAGAAACCTCTAGTTACAAATGGTGTACCAACATGGGACTCTTGAGATTCTACATAAGATCAGAGGAAGTTTAAATGAAAAAGGGGGGGGGGTTCTGGAATGCATAGACAGACCCGAGGGCAGCTTCCTAGTTGTGCTCTTAAAGGCCACAATGCAGAGACATGGCGGCATTCTGGTTTGAGCACAGCATGGCAGGTTACCACCAGAGTACGTGGAGGTGTCTTCAAGCTGCGCAGTGTGCTATATGGTGGATTTAGTTTTTACTCATGCAAACAAAATAGAGTTTATGAGCAGGGTGCTAGAAGCTACCTGATGGCAGTATAGATCTACTTCTTCCCAGACTTGGGACAGTGAGTATGGCTTTCATGTGTACATACCTCTGCCATGTTTGAAAGATTAATGGGATGCAGCTAACAACCAAAGTCACTGCTTTGGTCCTAACCAAACCTGCTTTGTATTTTAAAAAATGATTTGAGATATGGAATAAAGACATTCAAACCAAGGAAAAAATCTAAACGGGTCATGGCATGTTTAAAAATATATGTAGGATTAAGAAGGAAGAAAATGGGTATAGGCACTTATAAAAAATAAAACAAAGTCTTTAAAGAGGCAATAAACATGGAAAATACACAAAGAGTCTAGATTACATATACTATTGTGTTTTCTTTAAATGTTTTGTTGTTAATGAGCTAACTACAGAGAGACATTTGATTGTGGGACTGCTAAGCTGAATCAATATAAAAGTATCTTCACTTTGAAATTTGTGTCTAAGGATATGATGCTTTGGAAAAGAGGATCTGCTTTTGTTTCCACAGAAGATAAGAAGCTATGGATTCCTTCTAGGCTAATATGGTTTGTTAAAATAAGACTTCCCTGAGACGTGTCCCTGGGAGCAATGGCCCAGTTGATCCAACATCCAGAACAGCTTCAAGATAACTGGCTGAGACAATGCAGCCTCACAAACTGTTAAAACCAAGATTTAGTGTTGTGGGAATTCATTCAGCCAATAGCCCTTTGGGCACTGCCTCATTAGGGTGTGGTCTGAGGTACTTCCTTTGGACTGATAAGCATAGATGAGAAACATGCTCTTGGCTGGTGGTCTGAGTTTCTTTACATAGCTTCCAGCAATGGCAGAGCAGTGGTCATCAGCATCATTCTTATTATGAGTGCTCCCCAACTAAACAGTTGTTTCTTTTATTCTGGACTCTCATGACTTTCCTTAATTATATGTATAATTTACATAATTCTAATTTTTCTCAGGATTCCCATAAGATTACCAGCTCCCCCAATCACCAAGAAGTAGTATAGAATGGTGTGGGATAATTGTCTGTATTCTGTCAATCATGTTTTAAATAAATGCTGATTGGCCAGGCAGGAAGTATAGGTGGGTCAACCAGATAGGAAGTAGAGGCAGAGCAATGAGAATAGGAGAATTCTGGGAAGCAGGAAGCTCCCTGACACTCCTGCCCAGACCACCGGAGAAGCAGGATTTGACCTGCCCCGCTGAAAAAGGTACTGAGCCATGTGGCTAACGTAGATCAGAATAATAGGCTATATAAGTTATAAGAGCTAATACAAAACCTGAGCTAATGGGCCAATCAGTTTATAACCTAATGTAGACTCTCTGTGTGATTTTCTTTGGGACCTAATGACTGTGGGACCTGGTGTGTAATGAATTAGGTCAGTCCAATGAATAACTAGGCCAGTTCAAGAATAACAACTATACCTTAATGACTATAATGGGAAAAACTCACGCTACAAAAGTGGGAATGTCCAACTTCCTATATGTCCGGCAGGCACTGTACAGAGAGGGCGCGCACCTTAATTCTCCCAGGTTTTCCTCCTCCAATGCAGGTAGCCACGCCTTAATTAGATGGAATTGGTTGATAGGGTTTCCCCATTATCTCCCCCTTTTGTCTAAACAAGATTGATCCAAACCCAATACAACTACATACAGTAGGAACAGATAACAAATATAAAATTACAAACAATAAACAATATCAAGCAAGGAACACATAACAAAAGTTTTACTAAACATTCTATTTTAAGGAGTCTAAATATTGCATTGATATTAAGCTTGGCTAAATCATGAGGAAGGGAGGACAGAAACCAACCAGGCCTTCATGTTACAATAGAGAACTATGCTCAGATTCCCAAAGTACTATTTATAAATGTTTGTTTTCATTTAAAAGGGGTTGGTTATAATTGGTTAATGGTCATAATCTATCAGTTTCTAAATAACAAAAGGGAGATATGATATAGAAATGATGAAAAAAGAAAGATTATTAAATCTAGTTTAATCCAAAAAACTTGTTAATCTTAAAATATTTTATGTTGGTATGGAATTTCATTATTGATAAAAAAAATTAAGGTCAACTTTCTTATATTATATGTATATTTATTCTCTTGTTTAAGGCTTTATGTTTTTGCAGCTTTTTAAAAATGTAATGTATAGTCATATATAGTAGTCAAATGTGTAGTCATGTTAATTAGGTTTTTTAGATGTGCAGAGATGTATTTCAAATAAATAGGTAATCTGTAAACACTTCAAAGACCTAAAAAGTATGGTAATCAAAATATTTTATATTATATGCTTCTGGGGTCTTTGATAGAGCTAAAGACTAGATAGTTATGCTTTTCCTTAGTTATTATAAAAACTACAATAACTAATATATAAATTAGATATTAAATTTTAGACTGACAATGATAGGATAGATGATATTTTCTTTAATTTCACCAAATAAAAATAGGTGAAATATTGAATAGTTATTCTTGCTTTATAACTGTTTGTTACATGTAATTTTTAATGTTAAAGTTAAAACCTTTCATTTTAATTAGACAGTAGGGGAAATGATGTGGGATGTCCTTTTGTATGCTGTAAATATGTCATTACCATCTGTTAACAAAGAATCTGATGCCAGCAGCCACTAGAGAAGCAAGATGTGAGGTAACAAGCCACAAGCCTCACAGTAAAATACAGAATAATAGAAATGGATTAGCTTAAGTATGCAAAACTAGCCAGTAAGAAGCCTGAACCATTGGCCAAATAGTTTGTAATTAATATTAAGCCTCAGAGTCCATTGCTATGATAAAATATATATGTACCAAAAGTAATTTTTGGAAAAGGTTTTATTTCAGTTCAGAGTTCCAAGTGTAAATTCCACCACTGTGAAAGAAGTCAAGATAGGAACTTTAAATAGCTAATTGCATCAGATAGCTAGTTACATCAAACCCATTGTCAAGAACAGTGAGAAATGGTAGCAAGGATGTTGACTTGCTCCTTGCTTATGGTTAAATCAGTTTCTCCATTCCACTTCACTTGCTCCCCTTCTGAGGGAATGGTGTTGCCCACTGTGGGTAAGATCTTTCCTTGGTAATTAACTTAATGGAGAAAGTTCCTCACAGGCATATCCTAAAGACCAATCCCCTGTAGGCTGTACCTCATTGACACTCTCCTTCCAGGCATTTCTAGACTTTCTCAAGCTGACAATTAAAGCTAGCTGTTTTAGCTTTAAATCACCTGATAGTGATTTCTATTGGTCTGGTTCATAATTCTGTTCACTGGTACCTGTGACTGTGTTTTCAGTGTATGCCAGAAAATATACTAGAAAAAAGTATTCTACTTCATTTAATTTTTGCAGCTACCTAGTAAATTAGGCTTATAGAATCACTCTCAATAACTTGTAATAACTTCATCACATCAAAATATTAGGACTGTACCCTGAGGTCAGGAAGGGAGACAAAACAGAATTTAAGTTGAAGAAGAAAAGTCTCATTTGGTCATTCTATCATGAACCATTGACAAAGTCAAAACAAAACTCAGATTGTGGAACTCCCATCAGAGCATAAGTGATGCTCAAACAAGGCAGACCTCAGCCATTCTGACTACTTGTATATTAAATATAAAAAAGGTTCTTCATGATCTGAAAAATTACAAAGACCATTGTGAAACTTCCTTCATTTTTTTTAATTATATCTGAATCAAGACTGTTACCACTTCTAGCACTCTCCAGAGAATTCTGTAACTCAAGATTGACTCTTGCAACAAGCTTATGCCCACTCTAGCCCCTTCTACCTAGCTTCCCCTAGGCCATATTTTTCCTTCCTTAAAGTAAAAATAAATAATCTAAAGTTTATTTTGATTATACATATGTTCTGGAGGGCATTGGGAACTGGGCTTACAAGATACGTTTCCAAATAGCAAAATACTCTTTAAAAGTTACAGTGGTTTAGTAGTATGGTGTTTGTTTCTTGGCTTAGATATGAATCAAATCTATATGTACCTTTCCATGGGTTGTTCATGACTCAAAACATAACTCTTTGTAGCAAGTTTTTCTCTGCCTAGCCAGTCTGCTCCCAAACAAGCACACAGAGACTGCTTATCAATTATGAAAGCTTGGCTAATAGCTTAGTCTTGTTTCTAACTCGCTCTTATGACTTAAACTAACCCATTTATACTGACTTAATTTCTGCCTTGTGGTTTTATTACATTTACTCTGTACTGCCCATGCTGTTTCCCTGCTTCTTCCATGTCTGGCTCACTACTCCTCCTTTCTTCTTCCCAGTGTCCTCTGGGAAGGACTCTGCATAGTGGAAATTCTGCACACCAATTGGCCAGTCAGCTTTTTATTAAAGCAATCAGAGCAACATCTTTAGTGCACAAAAAGATTATTCCACAGCAGGTCTTCCTTACATCAGTTTGGGTTGCTGTAAAAAAGCAACATGGACAGAGAAAGTTTCAATCAACCTTTCTCCTCAGTTTTCCAGAGGCTTGGAACTCTGAGATCAGGATGTCCGTGTTAGTGTGTTCTGATGAGGGGTCCCTTACAGATTGCAAATGGTTGACTTGTTTTTTTCACATGGTGAAAGAAACACAGCAAACACTCTGGCCACTTCTAATTCCACACACAAGGACTTTATTCTCATTATCTACTTACATCCTAAACACCCCACCTTATAATGCTGTCGCTTTGGAATTGAAAATTTAAAACTTGGGTAAAACCAAATATGCAGCCCATTGTAGCTTCCTTGTTAAGAAATTGATTAGAAAAAGAAAATGCTGTAAGGACCACCTGCTTATTTATGCTTGCTTTGCCTAAGTTCCTCTGTCTTATGGAGAAAGACCAGGTGAAGTAATCTCTAAAAGCAGAGTGCTGAAATAGTCCTCTTCCTATTTATTTTTACCTAAGCTTTTATCCTCAGCTAATGGTTCTGATGTTATAGAATTGTAGTGATTCTTTGATATTACTAAATGCAATCAGACCCTACAGACTGGACTGGAACAGAGAAAGGAACATAGGCTACATTTTAACTTTGAGTCTGAGCTACTGCTCCTTAATTAGAAGTGAAGGCATGTGTGTGTGTGTCTGTGTGTGTGTATGTGTGTGTGTGTGTCTGTTAGTTAATGGAGAATAAGTATTGATACTTGATTTTTCAGTAATGAAAATATTAGATATAAATGGGGGTGTTATAAAATTCTGGGATTGACAGCTACAATCCTACAGCCAGAAACTGGAATAACACTCCTCAGAGGAGATCTTCTTGTGTAGCAGCAGTGGTGAGCACCAAGTCTTTCTGTAAGTTGTGATAGCTTCTAGCACACAGTAAGTATTTGACCTCTAGTTATCTGTAGAACATTCAATTGTTCTTCTCCTAATCATCACCTGTTATGACTTCTAATTACCCCATTAAATTGTACTCAGGAGCCTAACTTTTCTTTACTTGAAATCCTTGCTGTGATCCTATATCTTGACTCCAGGTATGGACCAATGGAAATGTGTCTAGTCAGAATTTCAATGATTTATATTATTGTAACTAACTCTGTCAATGACACTATGTTCCCCAGGTTTTGTTTTTTTTGTTTTTTTTTTTTTTTTTTTTTTTACCAAAACCACAGGAAGAGAGATCTCTTTAACATTTGTTTTGTTAGATAGAGTGGAAAAGTAAGTTCAGCAGTATAGTTAGTTTTTACTTACTGAGAATGAAGTCAAGTAAAGCTGACCTAAAAAAAAAAAAAAAAGATGTTAATAGATCCTGCCAATGTGTTTGGGAACTTTGAAATACCTCATGTTCATTTTTGTAAAATTGGTAAAAGCATGCTTCTGAATTAATCATTACTTTCAGCAATATGTCACCAAACACCACAAGCCCCTGGCTTTATGTAATAAAAGTAGAGAGCTTTCAAATCA
This sequence comes from Ondatra zibethicus, assembly GCA_004026605.1. Classification (NCBI taxonomy): domain Eukaryota; kingdom Metazoa; phylum Chordata; class Mammalia; order Rodentia; family Cricetidae; genus Ondatra; species Ondatra zibethicus. The sequence continues at coordinate 6,429 of PVIU01023273.1, read as the reverse complement.
ACAGGTGGATCAAGAGAGATAGATGTGCAGTTCATCAGAAGCTGATCATATCGACTCACTGCTGTACATGGTTATTTTTAAAGTGCACATTTTATGCTTCTTGAGGAAAGAAATGCTTCTATGCCGTCAAGTCAGCTCTGACTGATGCTCCCTACAGCTCAACCATTGCAACCTACTAGAGATGTCTGGTCTGGTTTTCCCATCCCCTGTGCCATTCAGCTCTTTTGGGATATATCAGCTTCTGTTAGTTTGTTTTCTTAACTCATGATAAGAAATCTATACCACAGTTAACTGAGAATCAGTGACAAGGAACAACTGATGTAAAAACAAGACTGATGAGCATGGAGGTCACTGTCTCCTCAAAGATTAAGTGGGATATTCACTCTGCTTCTCTGTGACAGAAAATATATTCAGCATTTGTATCAAAGTGGGAGGGGACCGGGAGAAGGGGAAGAAAGGTAAAAATTTTATTTCTTTAATTATGTTTTTGAATGGAAAAAATAAAACAAAACAATGTATGGAAAAAAAATAAAAAAATGATTATTTTTATTGTTTAATTCAGAATACTATTTTTAAAACGAAACAAAATCCTGAATTAAAGATATTTTTATTACAAAGGAGCGTAATAAAAATAACAATTGCATATATTATAGTCATTTTCATGATTGCTATTATTTATTAGAACAAAACCAAGAGTGGAGACTCAATAGAGTTCAGCGACTCTCTCCCATGTAAATTGTTTCATAACTGACCGTGTCAGTTGGAAAAGTTTTTTTTTTTCAAAATGACAAAAGCAATACATCAGGGGTTTAAATTTTTCTTCTCCCAAGGGAGAGGTACTGAGTTTATGATGATTGATTGTGACCTTGAAAATATAATTATTTCCACAGGACTGAAAATGCAATTTATTCTTTTCAGCATTTAGGACAGGTGGAGGGATCTCACGCTGACCTGCAGAAGTGGTGGGAGGGCATGTGCAATTCAATAATCCAGTTCTGCAGATGTGCCCTGCAAGTAGATTCAAGTGAATATCTAAAGATTTCCTGGTTTTTAATCATAATGTTCAATTATTATTGAATAATGCTAGCAATCAAAGTAAGGGAAAACACTAAAGGATGCACTATGTTTAAGTTATTCTAGATGTGATGTACAAGAACCTTCAGTATTTCAGACTCTAACAGACAAAGAAAACAGAGAGAAGTTTCTGATATTGCCCTGGTTCCTGTGGTTTCAGATATCTGCTGGTAGAAAGATTAAGTGCAGTGTTTAGTATCTTTGTTTACTGACATCGGGAATCAATTGCTTTGTGTCTTAATCCTGTATCTATACGCTGGGAATACTGAGGTCTGGACCTTCTTCAGTCTCATTCTTTCTAGTCCCATCCACAGAGTACTTGGACAAAGCTGCATCCAGGATTATTCAGCTAGTTACACTGTCTGCATTTATCTGGCTAAAGACGCTGACAAGATGGCTGTTGGCTGTTTGGTCTAAGCATGGCCTGTGAAGGTGAAAATGTTGCTGTCTGAGAGATATGCTAGAGTTTTAGGGTAATGAAAGTGCCACCTCTTTCTTGGCTTGTAAACATAGCTATCTCTTCCATACTGAAGATACTGTTTATTCCCTTGCTTCTTTAGTTAAAGAACACTAAAGCATTGTTTCCTCTGCTGTAGTTGTTCTATGAGCCACCTTCTCCTTCATGTGAACAATGTTTTTCTGCAAATGTACAGTTTGGTCAAGTTTTCTGGTTCCATGAAAATTCCTGTCATATTATTGGAGCAGAAATGGGGCCACAGAGGGTAAAGTTCTCATTTATGAAGGTCTTTGGATATTTGGTCCATGGTCTAGACTCTAAACATTTTTGTCAGTGAAAAGTACTCTTACATATTTGTTCCCAAACATTTTTTATATTTCCTTTGAAACACAGCTTTGGAGTTTCAATGTTTCTGAGTGTAAAAAACCTCATTGTTTTAGAGACAGAAAGTAAAAGAATTGGAACAATGAATTGGTTAGAGTGTAGAATAAGGCTCACTGCGATAGTCAGATTAATGACATTCCAGACCTTCACATTTGAAACTATAGGAACTGGGTATTTTGTATCAGCTGGCAAACCGAAGTCAGGCTTACAGATAAATTAATCTGATTAATTAGCTATATTTCACCTGGGGAATATTCTGATCTTGCTCATCATTGACAAGGGAAATACATAGAAGAAGGCAGAAGAGCCACTGTCAAGGTGGTAATGGAGGAGTGATGCATCATGAGGGCTTGACTGGCTGTCACTACTCGGAAAGATAGAAACCAAAACTCAGAGAAATTCCATAAGCTGGAAAAGTCAAGGTGATGATTCTGTTTCGGATTTTTCAAAAGCAATGCAGCACTCTGTGTCTTAATCCTGTATCTATACGCTGGGAATACTGAGGTCTGGACCTTCTTCAGTCTCATTCTTTCTAGTCCCATCCACAGAGTACTTGACAAAGTGGCTTTAGCACAGTAAGATCCATTTCATACCTCTGAATTCTGTAAACATTAGATAATAAATCTTGGTATTTTTAAAAGCTATCAAGTATTTGTGAATTTGACATAGATGTAGCTAAAAACTTATACAGTAAGCAAATATTTTTGGTTTAGAGCCAGATAGAGATGTTGGAAACTTTGATGGCTGTACTTTCTTTACTTACAATTTAAAAATATTGCCACTGTAGTATAATGGAACACACAGAGAGAACACTAAAATAAATGGACATGGCTGTTATCCAATAATACCTGAACTAGAAAAAAAAAAGTGGCAGGCCAACTTTAAACTGTTGATCATGATTTTCTGAGAGCTAGCTAGATTCTGTTAAGACCCCACCCCTAGTTCATACCCATGAGTCTATGGACAAATTATTCAATAACTGTGAACCTTATTTACTTATATTTTACGAACAGTGAAAACACTCTCACATACCAGAGGTGGATGACTATCTTCAACTTCTCATCTCCTGTTTTTATAATGGAAACCATACCTGAAATGTGGCTGCCCTTTAAGAATACCTTTGTTGAGGGGTTGACCTAGGCACGTTGTATATATGCTAGATTTGTTTAGATTAGTCCTTTTATGGGACTCCTAACAGTGGAAGTGGGGCCTGTCTCTGATTCTTTCATTGGCTCTTGGGACCCTACTCCTCATACTAGGTTGCCTTGCTCAGCCTTAATATTTAGGAAGGTGCTTAGTCTTACTGTAACTTGATATGCCATATTTTGTTGATATCCATGGGAGTCCTGCTTTTTCCTGAACAGAAATGGAGAGGGGTAGAAACAGAGGGCGGTATGGAAGAAGGAAGGGAAAATGTGGCTGGGATATTAAAATTAATTTGTTAACTAATTAATTAAAAAAGAATACCTTTGCTGCTTCCTTTCACTTGGGTAGAGTTATGACCTTCTTAGCATGGGAACATGAGGCCATGTGATTGGTATTATGTCCTTGATTAGTTATATAATTATATTTGGTAATTTCTTTCTAGAGGGTATTTTAAACAATGGAGGTAACATTAATCAGTCTTTCTCTGAATCACTATGTGGAAAAACAAATTTGTACCCTCTTATCATATCCAATAAGATCCAGTGGACAGGGAGCATAAACTGGTATTTTTGAGCTGTTATAACATCTTTTTACTAATGTACGAATTAATGTGCTTTAAGTAAAATCCAAAGTTTACAAATGCTGGTGAAGATTGAATAATGTATTGTATTAAACACTACATATAACATACAAGATAGTACTGGACAAAGGTTAATTATACAGCCTCATTTTCTAAGTCCTTCAGCATTCTCATTGGACATTATTGTAAGTTTGCTCTAGGTTTTTAGTTTCTCTGTCATCTGCCTGTCTCTCCCTCTCTATTTCTCCTACATTACACAATACATATAGGATATATGGTAATGCTTTGGGTAGATCTCAAGGTGTTACTATGTGATGAGCTAGTTCCACCACTTAGCTATTGCTTCTATTTCTTCAACTCTTGCCTCAATAGAGAACAACGCCTTCTACTTTTTAGGTTCATATGATAAATATGGTAAATTTCTAAAACCGTGAACTTCATCCTTGTCCTTATGAGGGTAGATTCCCCTGTATTACCTACATTCCTAAAATATATATCAACTTCATTTTTCCTTAACATCTTTCTATAAAATGACATGCTGCTAGCAAACCCCATTTCAGTGCAGGAACTCCTCCTAAAAGAGCAAGAGTTAGATCATGTTGCCAGTACCGACCAAGAAGCATTTTCTTAAAGGAGTCGTGCCTCTACTTGCAGCCCACAAACAGAGCCTATCTGAAAAAAAAATTGGCTACCAAGAGTCTGCTCTTGGCTCCTGTTTTTGAATGTCTAGAATCCCTCTTTTATTTTCTTTTAAGCTTCTTTTTAAGGCTTATGCAAATCTGTGCCATCTGTAAATAGAGACTGCTCATTCATTTCCCACCGTCCAGACACAAATAATCATACAGAAACTATATTAATTGCAACACTGTTTAGCCTATAGCTTAGGTGTATTCCTAGCTAGCTCTTACATTAACACATTTCTATTAATCTGTATCACCATGAGGTCATGGCCTACTGGTAAGGTTCTGGGGGCGTCTTTCTTCTTTAGCAGCTACATGGCCTCTCCTTAACTCCAACTACTCTTTCTCTTTTTCTCTCCCAGCCTGGCTATATTCTGCCCTGCTATAGGCCAAAACAGCTTTATTCATTAACCAATGAAAGCAACACATATACAGAAGGACATTCCACATCAATATTGTAAGTGTAGGGCTTGAGAAATGGCTCAGCTGGTAAAGGCTGGGCTCACAACCAAAACTAATATTTTAAGTATAATATATGGAGTTTCTTCCATTGGTCCTCTCTATTTGGTACTCTGTAGGACTCTTGTATCTGGACAGATATGACAATTCATTCATGAGCATGTACTTGTATTCCTCTTACTTCATGCATAGCACCCAATCAAGAAAAAGCTAGTTAAATTCCAACATGGATTTGGGTATAGAGTTTATGAAATCTCACCTCTAGCCAAGAAGCTATTTGCAATTGGTGACTATTGGAGGAGAAAGAGTCAATTTTCATCAGAGGCAGCACCCTAAGAGCTACCGATGTCCTAGTAGGTGATCTTTCATCAATGTACACACTGGCAGCTCGAGGTGGAATCAGGGTGTGGTGGTTTGAATAGGAATGGCCCCCAAAGGCTCATATATTCGAATGCTTGGTCATCAGGGAGAGGCACTACTTGAGAGAAATTAGGAGATGTGGCCTTGGTAGAGCTGGTGTGGTCTTTCTGGAGGAAGTGTATCCCTGGGAGTAGAACTTGGGGTTTCAAAAGCCCAAGACAGTTGCAGTGTTTCTCTCTTCCTGCTGTTGGCAGATTAGGATGTGAAACTCTTAACTACTTTTCCAGCACCATGTCTGCCCGTGTTCTGCATCCTCCCCACCACAATGATAATGGACTAAACCTCTAAAATTGTAAGCAAGCCCAAATTAATTGCTTTCTTTTATAAGAGGTGCCTTGGTTAGGGATTGTGTCTCTTCATTGCAACCGAATGATGGCTAAGACAGTAGGATAGAGGAGAAACTAGAGAAGAGAAGAGGTGGATTTAGTCAAAACATATTATATGAATATAGGAAAATTTCAAACACTAAAAACAATAGTAAAATATCCCTGACTTCTATATGTATATGTACACATAAATGTTAATTTATCAGATGAATTCAATTTGAAATTCTTCTCTGAGAGTAGATAGTTTAAAAATGAAAATAAACCCATATAGTTCCCCCAAAGTTGTATCTAGTATCTTCACAATGGCATATTTGCTTAATTTTCTTGTGATATACTAAACGTTCAACAAAAAGTAAACTTAAATTTAGTAAAGAATATATATAAGTTCTACAAAATAATAATGTTAAGAAAGGAGACTTCATTTAGAGTTTATACTTCTGTGTGTACCAACCATGTGGCTTCTTTACGTAGTCACTGTTATATGGTCTCCTAACTTCAATTTTTGTAGGTGTAAAGTAGGACAATCTGGATGAGCTTTAGAGAAAAATCAATGAGGTTATATCAAAACTTCTGACATAGAATCCAATAGAGTGTAGGTACATAATAAGTACTTATTATTACTGTTAAAGTTATTATCAGCAAACTGTGGTACACATACTCAGAATAGATCATGATTATATCAAGAGTTTCATTGTGTTGCTGATGTTTTATTCCTGCTGAGTTCAAAGTCCTTGTTATAGAAGTGGCTCCAATACCACTGCAGCATGCTGAACTTTGCAAGCGTTGCAGGCTTGATTTGAACATATATTGACTAACTCCTGAAGATGATAAATGGTTTTCATTAAAATTCAATCTGCTTTATGTAAACCCAAATATTGTACATAGTTAAATCCTCTGATCAGT
>PVIU01023272.1:0-27740 GCA_004026605.1 Ondatra zibethicus | reverse complement strand
TAGAGATGTAAATGAATACAGTGCAGAGATGTAAATGAACACAGCATAGAGATGTAAATGAATACAGCATAGAGATGTAAATGAACACAGTGCAGAGATGTAAATGAATACAGTGTAGAGATGTAAATGAATACAGTGCAGAGATGTAAATGAGTACAGTGCAGAGATGTAAATGAATACAGCATAGAGATGTAAATGAATACAGTGCAGAGACGTAAACAAATACAGTGCAGAGATGTAAATGAATACAGTGCAGAGATGTAAATGAATACAGCATAGAGATGTAAATGAATACAGTGCAGAGATGTAAATGAACACAGTGCAGAGATGTAAATGAATACAGCATAGAGATGTAAATGAACACAGTGCAGAGATGTAAATGAACACAGTGCAGAGATGTAAATGAACACAGTGTAGAGATGTAAATGAATACAGTGCAGAGATGTAAATTAATACAGAAGAAAGGCGATGGCAGTCATGAGAGCACACCAGAGAATAAATTTTATGAGGACTTGTTGGAAAGCAAAGAGGTAATTGAGAATCCATCACTTAGAACATAGAAAATCTTAAAACCCCTACTAGTAATATGGAAAAAGAAAAAAATAATCTTCAACTCACCAGAAAATAAATAAAAATAATAAAATTACAGGAATAAATGACTTCTCCCAATCATAACATTAAATGTGAATAGGGCCTATCTCACCATTAATATGATGCAGAATAGTTCACTGGATTAAAGAATTATGTGAGTTGTGTGTTGTCTCCACAGAATGAAGGGGAAATTTATCAAGCAAATAGCTGACAAAAGCTATCATGTTTGTTCCGATACTAGATCAGGTACATGTCAAATCAAAATTAGTCAGAAGAGATAAAAAGACCATGATAAAGAGAACAATTCTTTAAATTTATATGACAATTATACTTGTACATATACTGAGTCATGAGGGGGACCCAATTTCATAAAACTAATAATAATACCCACAAATTGCCAAACAGTTCTTGGTATGATAATGGTGGCTTATGTACTCAATTTGCATGTTTACATAGTCAGTCTAAAGTAATAAACCACAGCCAACATTTGTCAGTTGTATCATAGATCAAGTGCGTTTACTAGATATCTGCAGAATAGTGTAATAGATATGAGATACATATTCTTTTTGGAAGCCCTTCACATCTAACTAGACCATACATTAGGCCACAACAAATACTTTCACAAATATAAAAGAATAAAAATAACTTATTATAGTAGCATAAAGAGAACCCCAAATTAAAGGAAAAGAAACAAATATCCACAAATGGAATTCAAGATTTGCACATAATTGAATTCAAAATTATATATTATTGCCAAGATGGCTTCATTCTGGGATACAAGTTTGTTTCAACCCAATCAAATCAGAACACGACATTCAGCATGCCAGTACAATTAATATATCACATGATCATCTTGATAGATGCAGAGAAGGCCTTTGACAAAGACAAATATCCCTTAATGATAAATTCCCTTAAACTAAGAATAGAGGAAACATATCTCCACATAATAAAGTCTATAAAGGATAAACCTATGACCAATAATATATCCATTAAGGTAAACTTGAAAGCATGTCCTCTAAAATCAGGAAAGAGAAAAGGGTGATGACTCTCATTCTTCTGATTTCACTTCGTCTTAGTGCAACAACATCAGAACAAAAAGACTAAATAGGAAAAGAAGTTAAATACCCCTATTTTTAGATGATGCTATCCTATACTTACAAACTTCACCAGAAAAATTTTTACAGATGATAAAACTGTAAAGTAGCAGAATAAAAAGTAGCAGGATACAAAGCCTGTGCCAAACACTGTAGCTTTATTGACTGCTTATAATGAATTTCCCTGGGGGGGAAAGGTAAATAAGTTTATTCACAATAGCTTTCTAAAAAGTGAATACCCACTTCGTCTAGGAGTGTCACGGTGAAAGACCTCTATTGTGAGAACTATCCCATTCGTGGGCCCACCAGGCTTCATGGCTAGTCCCAAACACAGAATCACATAGACAACCCTAATTAAACTCTGGGACACTAAATGAAACTACATCTAGTAATAGGAGAAAGAAATTTGTAGAAAGGAAGAAGGGCCGGTAGGGGTGGGAGGGAAATAGGAGACAATAGGGCAGGAGATAGATAATTTATTTAGAGTACATGAATGAAATTGTGAAAGAACTTAGTAATAAAATTTAAAATAGATGATACTGAAGGAAGAAATAGAAGCAGACACCAGATGACAGAATGACCTTTCATGCTCACAGGATAAAAGAATAAATGGAGTAAAAATGACTCCCACATCTGGAATGTTAAATGCAATGACCATCAAAATTCCAATGAAATTTTTCACGTAAGTAGGAAAATATTTTAAAATACTCAAAACCATTAAATAGCCTCAAAGGAGAAAGGATACTTTTGGTGGTCTTTCAATACCTGATCTTATGTTTCATTACGGAGCCATATTAACAAAAATAGCATGATGGTATATACCTCAAGTGCTGCGAATTGTCATTCCATTGAGACAGTTGCACATCTATGCTTACTGCTATGTGTACTGTCCTCAATAGCCATGATATAGAAAAATCCTAGGATAACCATCAGTATATGAATGGATAAGTAAAGTGTGGTGCATGCACACAATGGAATTTTGTACATCCATGAAGAATAAAATTGCAACAGTTGCAGTAAAATATTGGTCATTATTAAGTCAGCCTTAGAAATATTACATAGGTGTGTGTAGGCAGTGGTTGTAAAAGGTGTTGTGATATGGGAGGAAGAGGCCTACTGGGAAGTAGGAAGGGGAGCAAGAGGGGAGTGAACAATACATTGCATGGAGGTAGAGGAGATACTATTTTGAATACAGAGACCAGAAATGGAGGCGGGGAGAGCAGAGGAGTAGGCAGTAGAGGGAAAATTCAAAGTGTAATGATGAATGTTTATGGAAATGCCATAATAAAATCCATTATTTTGTAGGCTAAAAATTAATAAAACAACAAAAATACAATGATTGAACTTTTAATTGAGGTTGTAAGGAAGAGATATAAAATAAAATATGGTAAGGTGTTTTTAAAAAAGCCCTGATACAAAACCTCCAAAGATGCTGTTGAGTGTTTTTCTGGTGGCCATCTACTGCTGGGTATACAGGCTACCCTTTAGGTAGTTCGTTTCCCCAGTATTTTTCATCTGCAAGTGGTTATCAATTGGAAATAACTTCCGAGTTAGGGATGGAGGCATGGTCTGCTTCTCCCTGCAGCTCTACGACCTCATCTGGTGCAGACCCATGCAGGCTCTGTGAATGTTGCCTCAGTCCCTTACAGTTTTTCTACCTCCTCTTCCACAGGATTCCCTGAGCCCTGAGGGTAGGAATTTGATGGAGACATACCTTTTAGAGCTAAGTGTTCCAAGGTATCTCACTCTCTGCACCTCTGGCTGTGGGGCTCTGTATTTGTTCTCATCTGCTACAGGAGGAAGCTTCTCTGATGATGGCTGAGAAAGGTATTGATCTACAAATATAGCAGGATGTCATTAAGACTCATTTTAGGTCCCAAAGAGTTGGCTCATGCATCAGGAACAGGTCCTGGTCCCACTGCTAGGAGACCCACAAAAGATCAAGCTACTAAACCGTCACCCAGATGCAGAGGGCCTAGGTCAGTCCTATGCCAGCTCCTAAGCTGTCCATTCTGAGTCTGTGAGCTCCCACAAGCTCATGTCAGCTGGGTTTCCCCATCATGATCTTGATCACACCCCCTCGCTCATACAATCCTTCCACCCTCTCTTCAACCGGACTCCCGGAGCTTGGCCCAGTGCTTGGCTGTGGATCTCTGCATCTCCTTCCATCAGGTACTGGATGACGGTTCTATGATGACAATTAGGGTAGTCACCAATCTGATTACAGGGGAAGGGCAGTTCAGGAACCCTCTCCAGTATTGCTAGGAGTCTTAACTGGGGTCATCCTTGTGGTTTCCTGGGAGTTTCCTTGACACCAGGTTTCTCCCTAATCCCATAATGGCCCCCTCTATCAGGATAGCTCTCTCAATATTCTCCCCCTCCATCCCTTCCACAGTCAAGCACTGGGTCGAGCTACACAGTATTACACCATTGTGTATCAAAGGGTTTGTAGCTGGGTTGGTGCTTCTGTTTCTCCTTTGATAGCAGTGTACCTTCTTGAACCAAAGACTCTAGCATATTAGGGAGGAGCCTCAAGGAAGGTACAAATTCGACTGCTCCATGTTCAGTGAGTTCTGTACGTTGTCTTCAGCAATAAGGCCATACTGCATGTTTGTGAAGGGCAACCCATTGTAGCAGCATTTCATTTGTATTTTTAATAAATAAAGCTTGCCTGAGGATCAGAAAAGTAAAACAGTCACACTGGTCAGCCGTACAGACCAGGTAGCAATGACATACACCCAGGAGCCACACTAGCTTGTCATAGAAACCAGGTGGTAGTGGTGCACGCCCTTAATCACAGAACTAGAGAGGATTATAAAACAGGAGGAGGCAGCTCTCAGTCTCATTCTGAAAATTCCTGGAGGCAGGATCACCATTTTTGGTCTGAGGTTGAGGTAAGAGCCAGTGACTGGCTGCTTTGCTTTTCTGGTCTTCAGGTTGAACCTCAATATCTGTCTCTGTGTTTTTATTAGTCATGCTTCAACCCATAGTCTTTCCAATAATCTGGGTTGTTTGAGGGATCTAATGGAATCCCTTTGGCCAACAACTCAATTAGATATAACCCAGTCTGGAAGCTTCATTTGGTGATGAGATGTCCAACTGTGGCTCTGTATTCCCCATTAGATAGTGATGTCATTTAGACTTCCTTTATACATGTGGATATTTTAGGAAATGTCTACTTGTATTAATTTTCTGTAATACCCTCAAATGGCCCTTAATTTTATCTCTCTCTTCCTACATTCTCTCCCTGATTCCCCTGTTAGAACTCCTTCCACAATTGATCCTCCAGTTCCTGATTCCCTCTCCACATATCCATAACTACCTATTCTGCTTCCTCTTTTAAGGTCAATCTATGTGTCCCTCCTAGTTCCTTACTCTTAACCTAACCTCTGTGGTTCTACATATTGTATCTTGCTTATCATTGATCTATCACCTAATATCTACGTATAAGCAGACACATACAACATTTGCTTTTCTGGGTCTGGGTTACCTCACTTAGGATGATTTTTTTTTCTAGTTCAATCCATTTACCTGAAAATTTAATGATTTCACCTTTCTAATGGTTGAGTGATGTTCCATCGTGTAAATATAACACATTTTCTTTATCTGTTCATCTGTTGAGGTACTGGGTTGTTTCCTATTTCTGTCTATTCTGAATAAAGAAGCAATGAACATGGTTGAGCAAGTGTCTTTGTGATAGGGTGAAGCATAATTTGGGTGTATACCCAAGAGTGGTATAGCTGAATCTTGACATAGATTGATTCCCATCTTCCTGAGGAAATACCACAGTGATTTACATTGTGGCTGTACACATTTTACTTCCTCCGGCAATGGATCAGTGTTCTCCTTACTCTACAGAGTCATCAGAATGAGTTGTCATTTGTTTTATTGCTCTTAGCCGTTCTGACTAGTGTAAAATAAATTTCAAATTAGTTTTGATTTGCATTCCTCTGATAACTAAGAATGTTTAACATTTTTTTTCAGTCATTTGAGTTTTTTCTTTTGAGAATTCTCTGTATAGGTCTGTTCCTCATTTTTAATTAGGTTATTTGTTTTCTTGATATCTAGTTTCTTGAGTTCTTTATATACTTTGTATATTAGCCCTCTATTGGGCATGAAATTGGTAAAAATCTTTTCCAATTATGTAGGCTGTTACTTTGTCTGAATGATGGGTTCTTTGCTGTGCAGAAACTTTTCAGTTTCATGAGGTCCCATTTATTATTTATCTTAGTGCCTGTGTTAAAGGTATTCTGGTCAGAAAGTCTTCTCCTGTGCCAATGAGTTCAAGACTATTCCATACTTTCTCTTTTATCAGGTTCAGTGTATCTGTTTTTATGCCAATGTCTTTTATCCATTTAACATTGAGTTTTGTGCAGGGTGATAAAAGTGGATCTGTTTGAATTCTTCTATATGCAGCCATCCAGTTAGATCAGACTCATTTGTTGAAACTGCTGTCCTTTTTCTAATATGTATTTCTGGCTTCTTTATAAAAAAAATCAGGTGCCTATTGCTGTGTGGATTTATGTCTGGTCTTCAGTTCAATTCCATTGACAAACCTGTCTGTTTTTGTCCCAATATCATGCTGTTATTGTTACTATAGCTCTTCCCTCCCTCCCTCCCTTCCTCCCTCCCTCCTTCCCTCCCCCTTCCTCCCTCTTTCTTTCTTTCTTTCTTTCTTTCTTTCTTTCTTTCTTTCTTTCTTTCTTTCTTTCTTTCTTTCTTTCGTATGTGTTTCCATATGAAGCTTAAAACTGTACTTTCAAGATCTGTGAAGAATTCTATTAAATTTTTGATGAAGATTGCATAAATCTGAAGATTGCTTTTGGTAGGTTGGTTGGTCATTTTTACCATATTAATCCTACTGATCCATGAGCTGGGAGATCTTTCCATCTTCTGACATCTTAAATGTCTTTCTTCAGTGTCTTAAAGTTCTTATACAAGTCTTTCACTCTCTTGTTTAGAGTTACCCCAAGATATTTTATATTATTTGAGGATCTTGTGAAAGGTGTTGTTTCCTTGATTTTTTTCTTAGTCTGTGTGTCATTTGTATGTAGGACAGTTACTGATTTTTTGTGAGTTAATTTTGAACCTTGCTATTGTGATGATGTGTGTTTTAGCTGTAGGAGTCTCCTTGTGGGTTTTTTGGGGTCACTTATGTATACTACCATATGCTCTGCAACTGAAGATACTTTGACTTCTTTGTTTCCAATTTGTATTTTCTTGGTTTCCTTAAGTTGTCTTATTGCTCTAACTAAGACTTCAAGCACTGTACTGAATAGGTATGGAGAGATTGGACAAACTTCTCTTGTTCCTGAATTTAGTAGAATTGGCTTGAATATCTCACCATTTAAATTGATGTTGGTGATGGCTTTACTATAAACTGCCTTTATTATGCTGAGGTATGCCCCTTGTATCTCTGATGCCTCCAAGACTTTCATCATGAAGGGATTGTCAAAGGTCTTTTCTCCATCTAATGAAATAGTCATGTGGTCTCATAAAACAAATTGGGCAATGCTCTTTCTGTTTCTATTTTGTGGGCTAATTTGAGGAGTATTGGCATTAACTTTTCTTTAAAGCCTGCTAGAATTCTGTGCTAAAACCATCTGGCCCTGACTTTTTTTGGTTGGTAGTCATTTTTTAATTTTCAAAATTATTTATATAACTTTAAAGAATCAAATAATTACATGATTTTATTAATTATAAATAAAATTATATATAATATCTATCTATATATTCTAAAGGTCATTTGCATGTATATTATTGCTCCAGTTTAGTGTTTTTATTGGATTTCTGAGTGTACAAATGAGTGAGTCTCTGTGTCTGTATCTGCTTGTTGTGTCTTTTTGGCTCTTTTTCTTCTATTTATTTTGTCCTATCCTAATGTGTTAGTTTCTGTTTAATCTTCTGATATTTTATTATTATCCCACAGAAACCTGTTTGTTTAATAATGAGAGGCTGAAAGAAATTGGATCTGGATAGCAGGGGATGTGGAGAAGACCTGGCAGGAGTAGAGGTAGGGGAAATCATAATCAGGATATGAGAAAAAATTTTCAAGAAAGAGTAAAAACCAAAACAACAACAACAAAAAGCATAAGTTACATAAAGGAGACACCATGCATGTGTGTATAATGCCTATTCCCAGAGCTCAAAATTGCAGTTTATTAAATTTTTAAATATTATTTTACATTTTTACTTCATAAAATTAATTAGCATTTTCTGACTTTTCTATTTTATGACATTTAATAGCTACATATGATAAGGTATATGAATTTTAGCAGTTTTTATTGTTATGATTAGTTATTGGATTAACCCTTATATATGTGTGGAGTCATATGACAACCAAATGTAATCATGGGAGCCATTGTTCCACAAGATTAGGAAAAGGGTCAATTATTTCTGAATTTGTAGCTAACTCATGGGATAAAGCAGTTAATCCCTGAAGATCATTTGCAACTCTCCCATTGGGACTTTTATTGGAAATAAAAATGTAACATATTTACTTAGTATAAAAATAAATAAAATAAAAGCTGTGAGTTTTCACACATCTCTTGTACACACAGTTACATGCTCTAGATGCACTAAAAGTCAGGTTTTGGGGAAACCCTTCCTCCTGATTACACAGATATGATTCTGAGTGCCACATGTTCAGTCAGAAGATAGTCTTATTAGGTGGTATTTAAAAATTAAATGCTTCAGGTAGCTTTTGTTTTCATTTTTTTTTTTAGTGGAGTACTCTTTGTATTTAGTAAAGTACATGCATCTTATGTAAAGCCTGAAGTTTCACATGTGAGCATGCCCATTTGAAAGTCCCTGCATTATTGAACATTTCCAGCACCCCAACAGATCTCCTATATTTCCACCACTCAATAGCCCTCCTCCCTAAATTACCAACATTCGTATCTCTATTCACATAAATTCGGATTGCCTATTTTAAAAGCCCACATAAGTGGAATCACATAATATGCTCTTTATAACAATCTGGCCTCACTTAGTATTTGTTTGAGATTTACCTACGCTGTGCGATATATCACTAGGTTAACTTTCTCAAAATTGTATGTATTCCATACAGATAAAGCACAGACCACCCATTTGAGGACTGTGACTCCATATACACACCTTTTTGTGAACATAAGCCATCATAAGCATCACTTAGAAGCAGAATTGCTGGACCATAAACTAACATGAATATTTAGCTTTAGAAAATCTCACCTAATAGATCAATTATATTCCAATGAGCAATGCATTAGTGTCTTCCCCAAATCTTTTCTTTGTCTTCAAAATTAGGCCATGTGATACTGCTAATTTGATGTTAATGAGTTTCTCTTTAACTTCTCTGAATAACAAATACTGTTGAATATGAAGCTTTCATGGTGATTCTTGCAGAAACTGAAGTTGTCAGCTGCCTGTGGAGAGCGAATTCAGGAGTTGAAAGAACTCCAATATCTAAGATGACTGTGGAGCTCACAGGCTGCTTCCCGCAGATGTCTTCCAGTAAATTTCACATGTTTGTTTAAGTTAGCTCAAGGTGGATTTTTGAGAGTAGCCACTAAAGTAATTCTGCCTTACTAGATCCTGTGCTGGAAGGAACATTTGAGAAGTAAGATCTCCCGGGTTTCCTGCTTTTAATATTCCAAAGTTCACAATTATAAGAGTGAATATTCTGTTTCATTCACCACATTGCATAATACTTTCCACTTCTCTGCCTTCTAATTATGACATGGAGTGTGGTGTGTGCCTCATACATTTCACAGGTGAGGAATTCTTGGGAACTTCGCCCAAGTTGTTGCTAAAGTTGGGTTTTCTATTTTTTTCTTATCAAAACTTTTATTGATCATTATTATTAATGTGTGTGTGCGCTCTTGAGTGTGTGTGGTGTGTGTGTGTGTGTGTGTGTGTGTGTGTGTATGCCTGTGTGTACAATATGGGTGCATATGTGTAGAGGACATAGAACAGCTTTCAGGAGTTTGTTCTGTGCTGTGGGATAATGCTCTTGTACCCTCTAAAGATTTGTCACTCATATTGGTTTAATAAAGTGCTGATTGGCCAGTAGCCAGGCAGGAAATATCGGCAAGGTGACCAGACTAGGAGAATTCTGGGAAGAGGAAAGGCTTAGTCTGCAGTTGTCACCCAGATGCAGAGGAAGCAAGATAAAAATGCTGCATTGAGAAAAGGTACCAAGCCATGTGGCTAAACATAGACAAGAATTATGGGTTAATTTAAGTTGTAAGAGCTAGTGAACAATAAGCCTGAGCTAATAGGCCAAACAGTTTATAATTAATATAAGCCTCTGTGTGTTTCTTTGGGACTGAATGGCTGTGGGACCAGGCAGGAGGGAAACTTCTGTCTGCAATTCTGTCCTACAAGGGATCCAACTGATGTTGTTAGGATTATATGACAAGTACCTTTACCCAGTAAGTCACTTCTTTGGCCCTTGGTAGGGTTTTCTAGACCTACCTGGAATCCTATGTCTGAAACCTTGACTAACCACCATTCCAGAGACGCTCATATAAAAGGGAGGTGAACGTCTTCGGCAGTGTGGATATTTATGTGAAACAAGACAAGTAACAGTTACAAGTGTGGAGTCACAGAGTCTACTTGGAGGGATTCCTTATGATTTGCAGCAGAAGTGGGGAGGATCCAGATGAAAGCTGCAAAAACTCTCCCAGAATGGGATTGCATGTTGCAGGGATCATTTTCAATCTGTTTCTCCTGGACATATCCCAATAACCAGGATTATTATAATTAATATAATTGATTTTTGTTGACATTAACTTGGCAATCATTCCTCAAATCACGCTTTGATTTTAAGTGGATAACTGAATTTTTGTACAGCTGTTCCCCACAGCCAATACATTCTACATGTTCTTTTTCCAGCTCCTTGCAAAAAGAAAAAAAAATCAGCCATTCGTTAGAAAAAAACAAGGAAAGTTTTGCTCCACTTTTTGTTGCCTGCACAGGCTGTGCTTGGGTTTCAATCCCACATCTGTCTGATCTCACTGGCTGTATGGCAATCGCCACAACTGTTAAACCTTCCTCAAGGCCCAGCAATACCACTTTTGGGTATATATCCAAAGGATGCTCAATTGTACCACAAGGACATGTGCTCAACTATGTTCATAACAGCATTGTTTGTCATGGGAGGAACCTGGAAACAACCTAAATGTCCCTTGACTGAAGAATGGATAAGGAAAATGTGGAACATTTACACAATTGAGATGTGTAAATGTGGTACATTTACACAGCAGAAAAAAAATGACATCTTGAAATTTGCAGGCAAATGGGTTGATCTAGAAAACATCATATTGAGTGAGGTAACCCAGACCCAGAAAGACAAATATCATATGTACTCACTCATAAGTGGCTTTTAGACATAAAGCAAAGAAAACCAGCCTGCAATTCACAATCCCAGAGAACTTAGACAACAATGAGGACCCTAAGAGGGACATACATGGATCTAATCTACATGGGAAGTAGAAAAAGACAAGATCTCCTGAGTAAATTGGGAGCATGGGGACCATTGGAGAGGGTAGAAGGGGAGAGGAGAGGCAGGGAGGGGAGCAGAGATCAATAAAATCAATAATAAAAAAAGATGCAAGATGACTGGCACTTCTGGTTTTCTCCCAAAATTAAAATGTGCAATGCAGCTAATGTTGAGCTAGTCACAAAGGTGTTAAGTAAGTAATTCACCTTTGTAAGTTTAAAATTGTCTAAAACCCAGGTTTTCTGTGTTCAGGAGTCCTCCTTTAGCTTTAGACACTGAGCCATGGGAGGCAGAAGTCCCGGTTATTTTTATTCTATCCTCTCCGGGTTTCTGAGATACCACTATGAAATCATTTCTATCCATGTTCCATTCCACTTGATAGCACCTTAGCTGACGCTTTATGTATCCATATCATTTTCCTTTGCAGGTCCTCATTGATGAATGGTAACTGGATTCCTCCTGGCTGCCCCTCTAGTTTTGCTACATAAAAGGGTAGATATGGGACAAATATCTTCAAATCAAGCATGGTGCTGAGCCAACATCACTGAAGTTGTGTTTGGAGCACAAGTGAAGTATAAATAGCAAATATTACAGTGGCTCCCTGATCCTCAGGGTCAAGTGACCTCGTAAACACCAGGTGTTTGTCTATAAATGTAGAAAAGACCCACAGGGGGAACATGTGGGGACCCAGCCTGGGCAGCTGTCAACATCTGACCTCAGAAAAACTCAGGGAGGGACGTGTTATAGACACCTGGGAGGAGGATAGTTGTCTGTTGCCTAAGCCAGGCAGACTCACACAGAGGAAGGAGGGGAGTTAATGTTCCAAACTCCTCTTCCTTCAATGGGCCCACAGGTCTGCTGACCACTCCAGCTCATCCTGAAGTCGGAGGGCACATGAGAGTGCCCACACAGTGGAGGTCAGCCCCTCAAGGAGAGTGGGCATGGAAAGGCCAAGTGAAGATATCTCTCTTCTATAGTCACTAAGAAGGGAAAAAGTTCTGCCGATGAAACTGGATGTGATGTTTCTTTATCACTGAGAATTTTTATTTTGAATGTATTGAAAGAGCATTGTTAAAGAGATAAGAATTCAATTATTTTTCTTATCAGACAGTACCTTCCTGGATTAAAAATGGCTTTACATTTCAGTGCTAAACAGTGGTGTAATCTTTCATAAAACAGTTTGTGGGAGATTTTCCTACACTCCTGCTAGCAAATATGGAACGAAGCTTCTAGAACCTTACTCCTCATTAACACTGGAAGCCTGATTTCTTCCCACATTGCATTCCAGTGTGTTTGGGGTTTATCTGTAAGCAAAAGGCAGCAGGAAGGTGCTGCATGGCGTCTGAGGACAGATCTGAGAAGATGATGCAGCTGGTGACTGACTTGCTGGAAAATATGTCAGAGCCCTGAGAGTCTAATGTAACACTGAGTCCTCCCCTGTCCCGGTGCCCCTGTGACCACATGCTGTGAAGAAACCAGGCTAGCTGGACTCCCAGAGAGTCACATGGAAAAGTCCTAAGACCACGTGGAAGGTGATACTGGTTTCCAGTCTCTTTTATTCCCTTCAGCTTCCTGCTTGTTCTGGTGTCAGTCACTGTGGGACAAGAGAATGGATCCTTAGGGAGACTTCCTTATTGGAATCCCATCATGGCTCACAGAAACAGAGAAGAAATGGTTGCTGTCATTTTATGCCATGGAGGTTTTGATTCCTTATGAAGCAAGAGTAACCAAGGCAACTTTAAATGCCACTTCAGTTCCACAAATGCCCCCGAAACGCATGTGACAGGGCATGGATAGCCATAAGCATTGTCTGCAAGTGCCCAGTGGCCTCCTGGGCAGCATCCATGGGAAGTTCTGCCAATTTTGAGACCTGTGCATATAAAGATACGAAGAAAACAAACACATACTGCTTAGTATTGAAATGTGGCAGTACAGATGCAGTGGGAGAGACAAAGAGAATGAATAAGTTAGAGAACTTGCTGGTAAGACTGTTTTGAAAAAGTTTAATAGCTTGTAGGAATGACACAAAAAAGCGAAACACAACGAAATGACTAAAAAGACAATAAAATCACTGAAATTTCACCAGCTAGAAACAAAAGCTTAGATATTTTAGTAAACACAGATATATACATTTATAGTACACACAATGGTTTAGCTGAGATTGTCCTACACTGGTTCATTGTTCATATGGATATAGAGATATTATATATATGATATAATCACATCACCTCACTTATTTAACCATTTAGTGATGGGCATTTTGTTTTATCTTTTCAATTACATAAATAAAGCAGTTGGTTATATTGCATATATTTTTCCTACTGTGCAATTGTGTTTTTGTAGAGAATTTCTATGTACATGAGATTGTTGGATTGAATGGGGTTTATTTATAACTGATTCTAAAAATCAGAACATTTATAATTTGATATAGAAAGCCTGTGTTTCCTCACCTTGTTCAGGAGCTGTGGACAAGAGCGATTCTTCCCCTTTGGTCATGTTCAGGTTTTGCCATTTACGTGATGAGCTTTGTGGTTTGCAAAGATTTCCTTTTCATTGCTTGTGTTTGCTTCTCAGCAAGCAATGAAACTGAACCTCTTTGTACTTTTGTCCATTTTATGAATTGACTCTTGATTGTCCCTGGCCATCTTTCTTTTCATAAGCAGTTTGTGGGAGCACTTTGTGTAATAGTTGTAATTCTTTATGCATTGTCTTGCTATTTTTTTTCCTGCCTTTCAAACATTATCATTGTGGAATTTTGGTTTTGTTGCCCAGAAATTCTACGTGAATTGATTTTACTCTGTAGTTTCTGGCTTTGACAACAAAAATTTCTTGTGCCAATTTGTTGTGTTAAAAGCATTTACTCAAATCTATATTTATGTTTTACATAATTAATTTTAATATACTTGTAGTTTATAAAATTTAACTTCTGTAATGAGGGCAGTTGCAACTATATCATTTGGTGAATAAAACTCCAATTATTGGAAATGATACATTTATCATTTACTAAATCCTCCTTATGTTTGCATCTGTGTTTGAGATTCTTTGCAAAACTGTTTCTGTTTTATTCTCCATGTTAACACAGTCGATGCTATTGTTCCTATGACTTCAAAATACAAGGAGTTGTTCTCTAAAAATGAAAGTGCATGCTCCTCCCTCCTTTTTCTTGAATGATTTTTGTTACAGATGAATTTTAAAGTAATTGTTAAATTTGAAATAGAGAAGGCGGCGTAATGAGTAGGAATCACCTTATTTCTAGCCAGCTTTTCTTAACTTAAATTACCCCATCTACCTTTGCTTCTCAGCTATTATCTTTCTCTATTCTATAAACCTTCCTTTACTGTGTGACTGATCCCTGGTGTCCTCCCTCTTTTTCTTTCTCTCACAACTCATCTTCTCTTCCCAGATTTCTCCTCCTATTTATTCTCTCTGCCTGCCAATACTGCCTATCCTTTCTCTTGTCTAGCTATTGGTTGTCAGCTTTTTACTAGACCAACCAGGCTTTTTAGAAAGGCAAGTAACACAGCTTTACAGAGTTAAAAAATGCAACATTCAACACATTTTTGCATCATTAAATAAATGTTCCACATCGTAAACTAATGTGACACATCTTCAACTAATATTCCACAACAGCGCTCTCTCCAATTTTAACCAATACCTGAAGAGAGTAATTGGCGTTTTGTGTTCTTAATTTGAAACTTGTTGCCTCATTGATTTTCCTTTTCTTTTTTCTTCTCTCTCTTTCTTTTCTTTCTTTCTTTTTTTTTGAGGCAGGTTTCTCTAATGTGTCTTTGGCTGTCCTGAAACTCACTCTGTAGACCAGGCTGGCCTCAAACTCACAGAGATCCATCTGCTTTTGCCTCCTGAATGCTGGGAATAAAGGTGGGCATCAACATTGTCCGGCTAATTATTTTCTTAATAGTTCCAAAACTTTTCATTTTTCTTCTGGGAATTCTCAGGAAATTTTAAATTAGAAAAGTTATACGGATTTTATTGACTGGAAATACTGATATTTTTGCACTCACCCACAGCTATGTATAGCTCATTTAATTTTCTTAATTGATTGCATTGGCTTGAATGTTCAGAACAGTGTTAGATGATTGCAATTGTCTTCTTTTGACTTTATTGGAAATATTTTCATTATTTCCTCACTAAGTGTCATGGTGGACTTAGATTTGCAAAGAATTTTACAACAGTATTCAATCAGTATCCAAATTTATGTTACAGTTTGCTTTTGAAAAGCAGAACAGATGTGGAATGAAATAAACATTGGGCAGCTAAGAAAGTATATTATATCACTGTATTTACTAATATTGAATTGTTCTTAAAGAATAAGATGGCATTAATGCACTATCTTAATACTCTGGAGAGATTTAATTCTATTTTCTAATATGCTGTTTAGGATTTTTGGGGTGAAATTGGCCAGCTGTTTTTTTTGTTTGATATGACTTGCAATAGTTTCATGTTGTTTATAATATGCATTTGGAATATTTTCTCTTTCTCTAGAATCTTTCCCAGGTCTTTGTGAAGAACCTTATTCAGGCAAATGAATAGTATTTACTTATAAGCAAAATGAGTCGGCCAGTTGTTGTCTTTTGCTTTCTTGTTTTTTGGCAAGTGGCTTTAAAAAAGCTTGTTTATTTACTTACAGCTTTGGTGTTGTAGCAAAAGGCTTTCCACATCATGTTTTCTTATAGTTTGCTCTAGCAAGATGTTGTAGCTCACACCTGCAATGTCAACACTTGGAATGTAGGGAAAGGAGGATTGCGTGAGTTTGAATCGAACGTGGGCTACATACCAAGAGCTCAAAACAACAAAAATTTCCCAGAGGTGTCTCCTCACGCTTTTGTTTTATTCGTTGACTTTTTTTTTCCCTCTGAATAACACTGTGCATATGTTCTTTTAATTATACAGCCATTTCCGGTTCTCACAAGGGACTGCTTGGTACCAAATGCAGATGCTCAAGTCCCTTTAGTAACATGACACAGTTTTTGCATGTAGCCTGCACACATCTGCTTGTATATTTTAGATAATCCCTGGATTACCTTCAAAACCTAATACAATGTAAATTCCATGTGGACATGCATTTTCTATGTCATGCTTTGTTGCAATGACACAGGAAAACAAAAGTCAATATGTGTTCAGTACTGGTACAACTTAATTTCCAGGATATTTGCAGGCTGAAATATGGAACTCCCAGATGTGGAGATCTGACTGTATATTCTATTTTAGTTTTAAGTATTAATTGGAATGGTGATATTTTCAGTAAAGAAAAGGGTTTTTTTTTTCCAAACAGTAAAATAAACCAAACATCATCAAAGAAACACTTGGCAGTGTTGGCCGTCTTTGGTAAATTATAAAAGATGGCAGCAACTACAATTGAGTAGCTGAAGGCACTACTGTGTGAGAATCACAGAGGCACACAGGCTAATGAGAGTTTCCAGTAGCCCTACCATTTCTTTCTTTTCCTTAGCCCTGAAGATGAAAATGAGCAAATCATTTCTTAAAAAAGTGTCACTATGTGACAGAAAGATCCACAGGCAATATCATAAAGTCCTGACTGACTATTAATGTCTTGATGATTTACAAAGCTCAGAGACAGTGTGGTGTCAAGAAGAGACCAGCATAGGAAGGGTGGCAAGCTAGGGAGGTGGCCTCTGATGAAACTCAGATCTGAGTTGAAACCAAAGAGCAGAAGCTGCAGCAACAATTCCTCGCTCCTTTCTCCTCCTGAGGCTGAAGGGAGCTATGTCTGGAGAGTTCACAGTAGGAAGGGATTTGTTCAAGATGACTGGACTTATCTACCTTAATTTAACATTAATCCTAGGACAGGATTAATGATTTCTTCTGTTGGCTATGCACAACGGGGAAAATTTTGTTTTCTGAAGCTAAAATGAAATGCTTATCATATGAAGAGATTTTGTGCTGGAGTTTAAATAGCTGAAATGCATAATTACTATAACATTGTCTTAAAAGATAAATTTGATCTAGGCATATGATCTAAGAAATGAGTGAAGAACCAGCATAGACATTTATGTACAGATCAATTTATCTTAATATATTTGTGTGAACCATCTCCATAAGTGGTGCTGTGAGCAGAGAGTTACAGACTAATTACAGTAAAAATCAAACATAACTTCAACATAATTTATCTTCTGCATTAAACAGGGACTTTTGGCAATAAACAGAAAAATAATTGTGTGACTAACGTAAGCTAAAAGAATGTGGGTGGTTCACGGGTATGGCAAAAAACTGAATAGTTCTTGTGAAGGATGTGTTCAGATTATGTGCATAAGTGGAGGACTTCTATAGGGCATGGCTATCAGGGTATGTTAATTCCCATTCTGGCCTTCTGTCAGATACTTCAGTCAAATTCAAGATTCATTCACCTAGGAGTGATATTGCAAAGCAGTTTTATCTGGGCCCTGTTTGTTATTTACTCCAGTCAAAAATACCATATAATCACTATACCAGGATTCTGTAGAACAGTGAATGACTGCAGAAGCTGGCTGTTTTGGGGCCAGCCACAATGAACCATGTATGTGATTTCCCTTCCAGCTAGGTATGTAAACTGTGACTCAGTTCTGGGTAGCAGAATGGAGCAAAAGTGATGTTTACTACTTCGGGTATGTGTGTGTGGGTGTATCTTTACAACTCCTGCAGAAGCCATCCCTGACTTCTCATCTCTAGAGAGTGCTAGCTTCAGAGACACCATGCCTGTTGTCACATGAGTTCTACTACAGTACATGGACACAAAGTGAGATACAAACTTTAATGATTTGAAGTCATTGAGATCTAGGGCTTCTTTATTTCAGAAGTTAAGCTGCCTCAGTGCATAAGTATCTATACTGGTAGATAGCTCTTCCACCAAGCTTGATGCAAAAACCATCAATAAAATACTTGCAAACTAAATCCAAGAACACATTACAAAGATCAGCCACCCTAATCAAGTAGACTTCATCCTAGAGATACAGGGATGACTCAACATATGTAAATAAGTAAGTGTAATCCATCAAATAAATAAACTGAAAGCCAAGACTCACATGATCATCAAATTAGATGAAGAAAAGGTCGTAGACAAAAATCTAACACCCCTTCATAATAAAAGTCATGGAGATATTGGGGATACAAGGGACATACCTCAACATAATAAAGGTAATTTACAGCAAGCCTAAAGCCAACATCAATTTAAATAGAGAGAAACTCAAACCAATTCAACTAAATTCAGGAACAAGACAAGTTGTCTATTCTCTCCATACCTATTCAGTATAGTACTTGAAGTCTTAGCTAGAGCAATTGTAGTGACATTTCAAGTGTATTTTTAATAAATAAAGACTGCCTGAAGATCTGAGAGTAAAACAGTCCCACTGGTCAGCCTTACAGACCAGATTATGGTAGCACACACCTTTAATCTCAGTAGCCATAATGACACACACCTTTAATCCCAGTAGCCACACTAATTGCCATAGAAATTGGGTGGTGCATGCCTTTAATCCCAGTGGTGCACGCCTTTGATCCCAGCCTTAGAGAGGAATATAAGACTGGGCGAGACAGCTCTCAGATGCAGTCTCCTTCTGAGATTCCAGGAGGCAGGATCACCATTTCAGACTGAGGTAGAGGTAAGATCCAGTAGCTGGCTGTTTGCTTTTAGGATCTTCAGGTTAAACCCTAATTTCTGACCCTGATATTTATTAATTGTGATCCAAGCAATAAGACAACTGAAGGAGATCAAGGGTTGCAAATTGGAAAGGGAGAAGTCAAAGTGTCTTCATCTGCAGATGATATGACAGTTTACATATCTGACCCTAAAATTCCACCAGGAAACTCCTCCAGCTGATAAACACTTTCATCAAAATAGCAAGATACAAAATTAACTCACAAAAATCAGTGGTTCTCTTACATACAAATGACAGACGGAGAAAGAACTCAGGGAAACAACACCTTTCACAAGAGCTCAAATAATATAAAATATCTTAGGGTAACTCTAACCCCAAGGAAGACTTTTATAATAAGAACTTTAAGATGCTGAAGAGAGATATTGAAGATATCAGAAAATGGAAAGATCGCCAATGCTCATGGGTCAGTAGGATTAATATAGTACCAACATATCAAAAGCAATCTACAGATTCAATGGAATCCTCATCAAAATTTCAACAGAATTCTTCACAGATCTCGAGAGAACAACTTTTTCAGCTTCATGTGGGAACATGAAAAAACCCAGGGTAGCTAAAACAGTCCTGATAATAAAAGAACTGCTGGAGACATCACCATTATCTACCTCAAATAAACTGCAGAGCTATAGTGATAAAAGCAGCATGGTATTGTCACAAAAACAAACACCTTGATAACATCAGTATCTGGATGAAGCATTTTTAACTTAGTGAAGGGGTCACATACACAGTGTTTTCATCCTGTCTTATTCTCTCACACAGCTACTCTCACAGTGTATCCTCTGAGGTTCTCAGGACCCCCTCCTCTGTCCTAGCTCACTCACCTCTTCTGCTTGAGCATCTTCTTTCTTTCTTTGTCTGCAATACAAAATTTCAAAGAATTAGCAGGCAAAATGGAACTTTTCCAGAGAGTGGGAGAAAGATGGAAACTCAGCAAGTATCAGAGGAACGGAAATGTCTGGAAAAATTTGTACTTTTGATAGTGATAATATAATATTTGTGGTAGTTGAAAGACACATAAATATTAAACAATAGAAAACTGGTTAGATTGTCATGGTTGTTGATGGGTACATGACCAAGACTGATGTAATCTTTATGATCCTGGAGCATATAGCCTAAAAGGAGAAATATCTTATAGTCATCAAAAAATGTTACAGAAATATAGTAAATAATACAAAAGAAAAATGATACCATAGTTTTGTCTCTTGGATGTGAGCTTTAACATTTAACAGCCAAGCTGCCTCTCCAATACACATGCTACAGTTTTTATTAGAGACCTTAGCTGTAAGTAAGCAATAGTGTGGTGGGGCGCTGAGAATGGGAATAGAGTGGACCGTCTGAGCCTCACACCAATCTCCTCTCTGCTCTCTTTGCTTAGCTCTCATGGCCTGTCCACCCCATCCATTATCCCACCAGCCACCACTCAGAACACCTTCCACCATGGCTACCTCAGCAAGTTCCCACTTGAACAAAGGCATCAAACAAATGCCTATGTCCCTGCCCCAGGTTGAGAAAGTCCAGGCAGTGTATATCTGGGTTGATGGTACTGGAGAAGGACTGCTCTGCAGGATCTGCACCCTGGACCATGAGCCCAAGTGTGTAGAAGAGTTACCTGAGTGGAAGTTTGATGGTCGAGTACCTTTCAGTCCGAAGGCTCCAACAGTGACATGTATCTCAGCCCTGTTGCCATGTTTCTGGACCCCTTCTGCAAAGAGCCCAACAAGTTGGTTTTCTGCGGAGTTTTCAAGTATAACCGGAAGCCTGCAGAGACCAATTTAAGGCACAACCGTAAATGGATAATGGTCATGGTGAGCAGCCAGCACCCCTGGTTTGGAATGGAACAGGAATATATTCCCATGGAAATAGATGGACACCCTTTTGGTTGGTCTTTAAATGGCTTCCCTGGGTCCCAAAGTCTTTATTACTGTGGTGTGGGAGCAGGCAAAGCCTATGGCAGGAATATTGTGGAGGCTCACTACTGAACCTGCTTGTATGCTGGAGTCAAGATTACAGGAACAAATGCTGAAGTCATGCCTGGCCAGTGGAAATTCCAAACAGGACCTTGTGAAGGAATCTGCATGGAAGATCATCTCTGGGTGGCCTGTTTCATCTTGCATCGAGTGTGAAGACTTTGGGGTGATAACAACCTTTGATCACAAGCCCATTCCTGGGAATTGGAATGGTGCAGGCTGCCATACCAACTTTAGCACCAAGGCCATGTGGGAGGAGAATGGTCTGAAGTACATTGGGGAGACAACTGAGAAACTAAGCAAGCAACATCAGCACCACATTCGGGCCTACGATCCCAAGGGGGGCCTGGACAATGCCTGGCATCTGACTGGATTCCAAACATCAATGACTTTTCTGCTGGTGTTGCCAGCTGCAGAGCCAGCATCCACATTCCCTGGACTGCCGGCTAGGAGAAGGATTACTTTAAAGACCGTTACTGATAGGAGTGGGTGGGAATTATTTTTTGGTGGGACTAGCATGTCACTAAAGCAGGCCTTTTGAAACATTAATTTTTTTTTTAAAAAAAAACAAGTTCAACTTTTAGTCAACTTTGTAGGGTTTCTAACTTTGCAGAACTGCCTGTTTGTGTCACTGTTTCCTTCCACTTTTCTCTGGGGGGAACTGAGGACAAGCCTGGAGTTAAAACATTTGTCATTTTGTATCCTACTGTCTTCTCTCCCAGCAGAATATTCTTGTCCTCCTTAGGAATTCTATGGAGTTTTGTTTTTTCTTTTATAATAAACATAACCCACCTTAAAAGTCAAAGAAATAGTGTGGTGGCATAATTGCAATTTAAAACCTTTTATGTATAAATGTTGTAAAGATTACTTTCCTCCTTGATGTTTACATCCTGAAGGCTGCTCCCTCACAGAGAACACTTCTATTGAGTTTAGTTAAGCTTGCTTCCATATTCAGTTGTAAATACTAAGCTTACTTTCTTGTTAATCTATATGTAATAAACCCCCTTGTTCAGTGTTATACAGTAACCCTGCCTTCCTGTTCAACTGTCTATAATAAACGCTCCATCAGAGAGTCCAGACCATTTCCAGATCTTCTCTGTAAACTGTATCTGTTATTTCTCCATTGCCTTCACTGCCCCAGTGAGGCCAATGCCTGGAGTCATGAAAGATATGGCATATTCTCTTTCTTTATTATTTTCACACTTTATAGATGTCAGTGATGACTGATGAGATGACTGGCTTTTTGGGATCCTAGTCTATTTGGATCAGCTTCTTCACAGTATTTGCTACCACCGTGAGTTGAGAGTACATCTTGGGAGCAACTTCCTTACTTGGTCCATCTCTGTCTCATACCATCCTATGAAGCTGAATTTGCTTATTTCAAATTAAGTGCCTACCCGATATGCTTGCTTTTCTGTACATTTCAGTGATTACATAATGTTCACACACACTAATGAGAATTTTATCTCAGCCTGGCTTATTCCTACAGTGCAATTCACCTAGGCTTATATTGGCTGTGTTACTGCATGATCTAGTGACAAGGAGCCAACCTGCTTTTTGCAACAGAGGCAGTGAGGTTCCTATCTGATGACACTGAACTGTGCTCACATGCTCAGTCATGGAGATGATTACTCTTTGGTGATTTTGTTAAAGTTTATTTAATAAATTTGGTGCACTATTTTGTTAAACAGTAAATCTATAGAATAGTAAAATGCATTTTTTTGTTGCATTAAAGATATTTTTGAAGCCAGGCAGTGGGGGTGCATGCCTTTAATCCCAGCACTTGGGAGGCAGAGGCAGACAGAACTCTGTGAGTTTAAGGCCAGCCTGGTCTACAAGAGCTAGTTCCAGGACAGGCTTCAAAACTACAGAGAAACCCAGTCTCAAAAAACCAAAAACCTGATATTTTTGATTAATATAATAGAAAGCAATTAAAGACTAACTTTATGACATGTCCTCCTCATGAAACTACTAAATACCAATAAAAGAAGTGAGTGAGTTTATCACAGGTGATAGAAGTCAGAGCTGATTAAATTTTAAACTTAATTGATTGAAGTATTTATTATATAATGGTCAAAAAGTACAGGAAAGTACTTCAGCTGATTGGATAATTATGAATAAATAAATAGGGAAGGATATAACTTAGAAAATTTATTTAAATTATTTTAATAATTGCTATATGGAAGAAATTAGGAAATTATAATTAACTTGATATTTTATAAAACTTACAAGATTGAAGCTTTGAAGATGAATAATTTCATGATGTATATGTGACCATGAATTTAGACTTTTGTCTTAATTATTTTTAAGATATCATTTAAAGATACGATTGTGAAAATTCAATAGAAAATATGACAATTTGAATGGCAACATTTTCTTTTTTATTATTTTTTATTGCTTTATAAATAATACCATTCAAAATTTCCACTTCCTCCCCTCCTCCCATTTCCCCCCCACTCCCCCAATGACCCTTCCTCCTCCCCCTCCAGTCCTAAGAGAGGGCAGGGTATCCTGCCCTGTGGGAAGTTCAAGGCCCTCCCACCTCCATCCAGGCTTAGGAAGGTATGCATCCAAATAGACTAGGATCCCAAATAGCCAGTACATGCAGTGCCATTATCATTGGCTTCTCAGTCTGCCCCAATTGTCAGCCACATTCAGATGGTCCAGTTTGATCCCATGCTCATTCAGTTCCAGTCCAGCTGGATTTGGTGAGCTCCCATTAGATCAGGCACACTGTCTCAGTGCGTGAACCAGCCCCTCGTGGTCCTGACTTCCTTGCTCATCTTCTCCCTCCTTCTGCTCTTCAACTGCACCTTGGGAGCTCAGTCCAGTGCTCTGATGTGGGTCTCTGTCTCCATCTCCATCTGTCGCCGGACGAAGGTTCTATGGTGATATTCAAGACAGTCATCAGTCTGACTACAGGACAAGGCCAGTTCAGGCACCCTCTCCTCCACTGCCCAGGGTTCTAACTGGGGACATCCCCATGGACACCCGGGAGCCCTCTAGAGTCAAGCCTCTTGCCAACCCCAAATGGCTCCCTTAATTAAAATTATCCTCTTCCTTGCTCCCATATCCGTCTTTCCATTTTTCCTTTCAACATTTTCTTAAGTGAGTGTTTTAGAGATAGTTCTTGCAAAGGTATCATTAGGTGCCTGTATCAGTGCATATTCTGTTTCTATTACAAGATGACTGAAGCAGGATAGTCTTTTAAAGAAAATAAATTTATTTAGCACTTCATTTCAGGAGGTTCAATACATGAGGCAAGATTCAGCTCAGGTTTGGTGTAGATCCCAGGCCTGATAACATCACAAATAGGGAAGCATGAGTGATAGAAAAAGATCATATTTCTGTGGTATGATTAATAAAAACTCAGAGACAGAAATTGGGGTTCAACCTAAAGGTCGAATAAGCAAAACAGCCAGCTACTATCTCAGTCCGAAATGGCAATCCTGCCTCCAGGAATCTCAGGATAAGACTGTGTCTGAGCGCTGTCTCCTTCAGTTTTATATTCCTTTCTAGTGCTGGGATTAAAGGCATGCACCACCACTGCCTGGTCTCTATGGCAAACTAGTGTGGCTACTGGGATTAACGGTGTGTGTCATCACTGCCTGGTCTGTAAGGCTGATCCATGTTTTTACTCTCTGAACTTTAGACAAACTTTATTTATTAAAATACAAATGAAATATTAGTGCACATCTCCAGAAAGGAAGCCAGAGAAAAGGGAGTCATAGCTGTTCCCTCTGTAGTAACTCCCTCTTAAGAGCTAACCAAGGGCCCAGAAGGGCTACCTGAATTCCTTCTAAGGTTAGCACCATCAGTCATGGGGAGCTGTTCCAATAGGTTCCACCACTGAAAAGCTCCACAACACTTCCAAACATTGTCACATTAAAGAGTAAGTCTCCAAAATGAACCCTTGAGGGCACATTCAAACCATACCTAATCTGCAACAGGTCTCTGAATGACCTCAGGAGGGAACATATCATATAAATTTTGGTTCATTTAATCGCTGCTTGTTTCTCCCCCCTCACAGAGGGGAGATGCCAGCTTAATTCAAGTATTGGAGAACCTGGTGCTTCCTGGGTGCTTGGCACAGTGTTCATTGCTTCATGGCTATTGCAAGAGCAACAGAGAAAATTGCAAAAGCAATTTTCGCAAGAGCCATTTGAATTTACTGATTAGTGGAGTCCTATCTTACGTAACTGTCAAGTTCTAGTGCCTGTACATTGAAAGAAAATTATTTCCAGTCTGAACTACTCTTAAAAATCCTTGAAATTTCCTGCAAAATAAACAGCGCCATGCACTCAACTACATAAATCAATTACAAGCAGCAAGTACTATGAGCACAACAGAATAAAAAATTTATACACAAAGGAAGATGGTCAAGAGATTGGAGATGAGTAGAGAGAAAGCACACGAATGCTAAACTTCCTGTCTCTATAATAAAATACCTGAGACAATCACCAGAAAGGAGAAAAGTTTATCTTGGCTCGTAGCTTTAGAGGTTACTCACCTCATAGCTGGGTAATAAAAAGGAGAGAGGAATTGAAAGGGATGGGCAACTGCTATCCTCTTTGAGGGCATGTTGCCCAGTGACCTTTAGCTCTTCCATGAAGCTCTACATCTTAAGGGTTCTATCCCATACCAATAATGCCACTCTAGGACATATTCGTACCATGACATATGTTCTCTTGTAGCTTTTTAATCCATTTCCTCCATGAAGGTGTGTCAAAAGCAACAAAGAGAAAGAAAAAAATGATGTGTGAACAAACATTTTCATGGTTAAGAAGACCATAAAATGATCACAATTCCAGCCTGCAGTCACCTCTAATTGTAATTTTAGTACAAAGAAAGAAGAACATAAGAGCAGAGGTTGCAGAATCCTCTCATACCTTAGAAATCTGCTATAAATCTTGAGATCACGAGGATTTGTGTTGCTGTGTCGGGGCCCAGCTGACTGGAGAATGTCCCTGGAGAAGTTAGCTTAAGAGTGTGGCTCTCCTTTATAGAAGGTTTTGCCTTCCATAGTTTCTGTTATCTGAAGTAAAATTCAGTTCAAAATATTAAATGGAAAATTCTAGAATTTCTATGTTTGTAGCATCTGTTATTATTACACTATCTTGTTATGATTATTCTACTTTATTATTAGTGATTATTAATCTTTTCCTGTACTAATTCTTAAATTCAAATTTGTATATCAAACATTGCATATGTATGTGGTATCTGGCATTCACTGATGGCTCTTGAAAAGAGTCAGGGAAAAGGACTGCAGTTTGCAATGACAGGGATGGCATCTCTAAGACATACCATTGCTGACAGTGTCTTTATGGTCTCAGATCCAAATGACTAGGGTAAGACAAAGGAGAGATGTGATGTGATGTTCACTCGCTTTCCTTTGGTCTCAGGTGCACTAAGTCACTAAAGGCAGACGAGGGTCCCTGCCTGTGAACTGGCCCTCTGGCAGTTGGTAGCCACACAATCCCTCTACTCTCTAGGGTCTAGACTATGATCACTGTGCTCTTCAGCCCTTGGAATGAATCCACTGTGTGACTCCCAATCCATAGCAAAAGGGTGTGCCGAGGAAGGAGAGGAGCAGTCAATGCTGCAATGTAAATCTTGGCTCTACTTTGGGTTTTTCTGTGTAAGTACTGAACATGTGAGTCATGGGGATGATTTTGGGCAATCAGAGCTTAATTGATTGACTAGGGACACAGATTGGCTAGGAAACTCTGTCATACTCAAATTTATATCCTAATATTAGAATTTTTCATACAATTAACTTTGCCTCCTGCATAATTTTAAGTATGAGTCATCACGGCTTTTCTTTCTCTCAAGCACCCTTTTCAGTTATGATTCTTTTGGTTCTAACTAATTTTGTCCTTGTTTATCTCTGGGTTAATTATTTGCCAACTGTCTTCATTAGCATTTCAGTGAGAAGGAGGAAATACTCCACATTGATGCTGAATGTCATCATCATCGAGCAGAAGTGTCACTCCCATGAGAGTTTGTGTCCCCATGGGAAGCTGAAAAAGAGAGGTTCCTTTTTCTAGGAGTTATGAATCTGATGTATATATTTCCATCTTTTAAAATGTATGTTTTATTAGAAAGGAATTTTGATGGAGGAACATAATTCTGTAGTAGATGAAGTTGTCCAAATAGCTGTTTCCTTTTATTGTGATTAAATCAATGCTCATGTTGACACTAGAAATAAGCAACCCAGAGTATATGCAGTAGCAGATTTGGTGAGGCTGACCATAGTTATAGACTGCCTCGCCTACATCTTCCCTTAGGTAATAGCTCTGTTTAAAGAGAAATCACTATTTTTTATTTTGAAAGTTAAAGATTTTTTTTAAGAATTGTATTCCAATTGAAGAGTACAGAAAAATAAATCTGCATCTTCAAAGATGTTACATTGTTTTCTCAAAGGGAGAGCCCAATAGGTTCTGATTAAAAATAACACACCAAGAGAAAAATGAAAATCATACCAGTGGAAATTAGGGAGAAACAGGGAAAGAAATTCAATACAGATACAAGCATACTTTGTAAGCAATGAAAAAGGATTGTAAGAACTCTAGCATCTCTGCCAGGATGGAGTGAGGAAAGGCATGAGGAACCAAAAAAGCAGAAGGAAAAAGACAAAATATTTAAGATGCAAAAACTGACCAAACTGAAAACAGAAAGCAGGAAGCACAGTCAACACAAGGATAGTTGACCACAAAGAAGAGACTCAGTACATGGAAATGAAAACACACTCAAAACTGATGGTCATACATTTAACGAATCTTTATGAGTTACCTATACTGTAACTTTAGACAGATGGGGAAAAGATCCAAACAAAATAGAGAGTAACTTTAAAAAGCTAAATAAAAACATAACATTTCTGGTAAAAGGACAGTTTATCACGGAAAGACACAAATTGATATATAGAAAAAATGAACAT